>CACRXK020001363.1:0-19365 GCA_902702795.2 Paramuricea clavata | reverse complement strand
GGGGCAAATTGCTTGCCCCATGCCCCAGAATTTGTATGGGCCACTAAAAAAAATTGCCCCGGGCCCCCGCCAACCTCTCGGCGGCCCTGGTAGTAACTTCAGATAACACCCACAATCTCAATGCAATAGGCTACATATTTACATAATTGTATATCAGCGGTCTAACCAACTGAGCTATAGAGACCAGTTGCCGAGCTGTAACTTCAAGTTCATGTATATAATTATATATATAGATTTTTTCGGCTTTGTGAAAAAGCCCTGAAATTAAAAAACCTGCACAACTGAAAATATACATGAACTTGTAATTACAGCTCGGCAACAGGCCTCTGTGGCTCAATTGGTTAGGCATACATGCACCAGAATTGCAGGGTCGTAGGTTCCTAGTGTTGCAATTTTTGCAACCATTCCTGGTTTAAGTTTTAATTGAATTGTGTATATATATGCTCACTTGGATTATCCACCAAATCCAGCATATATTGCCATGGCATTATCAATCAAACTATATTATTATACCTTAAATATTAAAAACATGTTGATTAGCTCACAGTTCTAGGCTAAATATTTTAGGAATTATGTATCAATATACTGATTTTTAAGCATTTTGAAAAAGCATATTCAATATATTCCACCAAACTATACAGACTTACTTCGAAACGTTTGTCAGTACTGTACATATAAAATAAACATAGTAAACTAGAAGACCTCAGACTTGTAACATGTTATTTATAATATTTATGCTGTTGCTTGACAGACAAATTTCACATACATTGGCGTTAAATATGTTCACTTCAATTCATGCCATTGAAATTCGATACTATAAATCATTAGAAATCGTCGCTACAGCAATAATCCGTATAAAATATATGATTTTTCAAAATGTAAAAAATATTGTCGAATACTCGTGTATAGTACAAACTCTCATATTTTCGTTTTAAATCTTCACACGGAACCACTTTTACCATAAATACAAAAAGCGGCAAGAGCTGTATATATTGCCAAGCAAAATACCATCAAGGCATTGCAGCAATCGCACTTGTTGGTCGCCATGTTGAACGTGCTGTGTTGACACACAGCAGTCTGGCACTATTTTCTGGTGAGATTCTCAGATTGGCAAGATTGGTAATCTGTCTAGTAAAACACTGCGCCTGCCTCACCAATCTGACAGTATTTACACTGGCTAGATTCCCGCTAACCGCCATGCTCTAAAACTCAGAGATCCAGTGCAAAGTTCATATGACAAATGATCAGAAAGCAATGGGTACAACAGCAAAGAAATGGCTATAACACAGTAAAATCGAGTGTATCACATACATGATAGTAAAATTATTATTATGATTCACACGTAAGTATAGGTAATAGCATGCACAAGTGAGTTTTTCAAAGATCTCAAAATAGCAAGAGTCCGAAGGACGAGTGCTATTTGAGGTCTTTTAAAAACTCACAAGTGCATGTTTATCCAAATTTCACGAGAAACCATGCTATTACTTATTAATAATTTACATAAAAATGTTCGAGACAATTGTAGTTTTAACTTATGCATTTATAGCGAATATTCCACCGGGAAACTTTTCCTGGCTTTGTTATATCACATTATACAATGCTAACAGCTTGAAAATTCCACTCAACTATGTAATTGTTGTTAGTCTTGTTTAATTTAACTCTTTATCGACAGACGGTATTGTATTACATAATACGAGTCAATGTTTGAATGTAAATATTTCTGTGAGTATTGACCCCCCCTTTGAAACTAACACCACCATTGGAATCCTCACAAAATAACCTTTCGAACGGGGGGTCGAATGCCATCAAAACATTACACAAACCGAAACAATCTTATATTTACTCACCACTTGGTCAAACATTCTGCATTCCATATCATGAAAAAGTAGAATATCCTGAACTTTTCGTTGCTTCACATCGGCTATATGAGTAGAATACTCTTTATCTTCAAGCGCTTTCATGTAGAAAGTTTGGTTTGGATACGGCAACTAGAAATATTTATTTTGAATTTTTCAAGATATCGGGTTTTATTCGCATGTGCGTGTTTGCGTAATACTTGGCCAATAAGGAGCTCCTTTAGCCCGGGATGACGTCAAACGCACACATATAGGTGCAATTTGACCTGTAGAATCCATTTCTGACCTTTGCAGAGTTATACGATACAATCCTCGCATTGTTTTGACGTTTTTAAATTTATTTCCGGTTCAGATTAAACACACAATTGGGCCAGAAATGGAAATGCTGTGTACTTTTGTCAAATTCGAAGATACAGACTCGCAAATGACTCCCGAAATATGGCTGTTGACATCGATTTTAACAAGACTATTACAAAGATAACAGGTCCGAAGGGGCCGAAGTTATGTTCGGCAAAAGGTATGGCTAGTCTATATTTTTGTTCAGACAATTGTGTAATTTGATAATATACGATCTCGCTTGACTTTCAAAGTTCATAAATCACTATAAAGTTGACATAGACTAAAACTATCATTAGGAATTAGTAGAGAATTTTATACTGAATCAAATGGTGGTATTTTCATCTAAATAGCATTAACTGAACCGAAGATATGAACCTTGAACAGTACTATTCCGATACTGGAATAGTTTTCTAGGACCCTGTTGAAAAGGAGTTAAGGTAAATGCTTTTCCATTTAAAAATAAAGATAAAAGCCATATTTTCCATGCGAAGGCAACTTTTACTTTGTGTAGCGCGGCACCATGTTTGTTTTGTTTAAACTAAATTGCTTTAAACTGATTGGTTGATGTAATCATCACAATGTTTTTCCACCAATCAGATAAGTTTGTTACAGATTTTTGCACTGTGATTACAGAAAATTGCACTGTGATTACAAAAAATTGCATTGTGATTACAAAAAATCGTAGAAGAGAGTGATGGGCAATTGGAGTAACTAGACGATGCCAGTCATGAAGAGGACGATTTAGGGGAGAGCGAAATCCCATATGCAAATGAGCGCAAGGATAAACTAGGGATCCAAGGATAGTGCAAAGTTTAAAATTGAGAAAGACACTGCAAGTGTATGGGGGCAGAAAGTGGAAAACGCGGGTCTCGCTAAAAAAGAATCTAGGAAAAATAAACTGTTTTGAAAGACTCCATATATTCCGCACTCCGTATTTTCCACCATGTCCTCTGTACTCTATAATCATTTCTATATTTAGAGAGTCAAACCCACACACGAGCCACGGCAAGCGCTGTATGTGTGGTTTCAGCACAGTATATTACAGGCTTCTGTAGTTTCAGTGTACTGAGTGTCTGAGTATAGCCATCAATTCAGTGGTGTACTGTAGCACCAATAACATGCATAACATCAATGTATTATTGCGTAGAATCTCAAAGATCTGCTCAATATTCACGTCTGAAATGTTTATATATTTGAAAGTAACACTGTCTCACTCCTTCCTAGCTCTGTATAATGAACATACCATCAAAATAATATCAGCACTAAATTAAATGCCCGTAATGCATACAAACAATTTATATAATGGGTAGAATCTCAAAGATTTTCTCATAATACTCTCAACCTCAGTTGTAATACACTCTAGTCTGCACAATTTCACACCGCCACTCAATAGTCACCGCTCGTCCATGTCCGCCATTGGAAAATTATATTATATGAGAGCATGTGTATTAATTTATTTTATGTTGCAGGGGTCAAATCATATAATAACAAGTGCTTGAAACGGTAACAGTAATTTGGTTATAACTTCTGTAAATGTTGGATAAAATAAGTAAGAACATGTACCATCATGAATATAAATTTTTATAATCTATAAACAGCTATAAACGATTAGTTGGCCCACATTTTATTAACTGTGCTTGGCTGAACGTCGCGAAGCTCTAGAAAACGTTATAAAAAATCATTTACAAGCTACCCCCGGTTTGTTTACTCGATTGATCGATCCGTTGATTGGTCACTGGATTGAATTTTTATCATAACAAATATTGCCATGATATTACCTACTAAATTTGTATATACGTTTAAAACGAAATAACATATTCTTACAAATTAATAACTGTGTGTTTATGTAATCTGACATGGTTTCGCTATATAGTATTACCCTATTTCACTATATTTGTAAAGCGCAAGTCACACCGTGAGTCAGGCTCAGCGATTGGCGCAAGCTGTTGCGATTGCCCTGCCAGTTTTTGCGTTAACGTTAACTGTTTAAATCTGGCAAAGTTAATAAATTAATATTTATCCAAGAATATTAATACTCGGGCAGATTGACATACATAGCCTGGAAGTTAAGTATTGTCTGATGGTGTATCGAATCAGTATTATCGAGTCTACTGGGATATGCTGGTCACCCTCTGTCTCTGGCTAGGCCTGAAGAATCGAGTGTAAATTATTTCAAGCTTCAAAAAAGTTCACTTATAAAGACAGCAATATTTTTTTAGTAAATGTTCGTATTACCGTGTGAAGATTTTTCTGACTTGAATAATTCCTCTTCAGCGAATTCCATGACACACTATCTTTAACTTCATACATGAGAAATTATTTGTTACACACATTCCCACTACCAATTTTCTCCAGTGTTATAGTTTGTTTTTCAAATAGCTTCAAAATGTTTTTGACATTGTCGATCCTTTTCTCCAACTTTCTGTTTAATTGTCTACCACTTTGTTCTTTATAGTCACAATAAATAGCACTAATTGCACCAATATCATTAAATTTTACAACAGAAGGGTTCTCTGTTAATTCAACAAGAAGTTGACCATCAGAATGGTTTGCAAGATAATTACAAACAAAGCCACGAATAAACCCATTCGACTTTTGTTTTGGACGTGAACCTGGAAAATGGAATAAAGAGACAAAATGAGTTGATCAATACAAAATTATTAATTTGATTATAAATTCTATAAGCACAGAATTGCCCCAATTGCACGCTTCCTTCCCGCTTTCGAACACATCCCACACGCTCGTTTTTGCTCTGAAGACTTCACTAAGCTATGGCCCTTGACATTTCTACCCAGTGGAACATTTTTTTACGGCCACTCGGAGCACTAGAAATCTTTTTGTAGCCGTTATAGGTCGAAATAAGTTGTCTTGCCAAAACAAGACGGAAATCTAAATGTTTTAGGTGATGGCGTCGATCAATCTGCAAGTTTTGTAAAATGAAACCCGCTTACAATCGAAATATTCACGAAAAACCAAGCCAAATATTTCCACCACTTTTTAGATTGAGCTCGTACAGGGTAGTAGCTCCTATACTGGTCGTTTACGTCCACACCGTTAATATACTTATTATACAATGATATGACGTCTCATTTCATATTTCTCTTATAAAACTTTCATAATGTAATAATTCGCCCCGCTCCAGATAAATACTTATTAACCATCGAATAACTAGTGCAAATCTAATACTACTTGCATTCGGTGTTTGTACACTCCAAGCATTGTGTATAATTGCAAGATACATTGCCGACCCAAAGTTTTATCACAGTTCACACCGTAAACATTAAAAGTCATACCAATCTCATTACCGCTATAACCGATCTTTCTTGATAATACAAATTCACAAATATTAGCATAATAAACCCCATCAACTATAATATCACATTGTTGAGAAACATTAACTCCGGATAGTATTGAAGAATCGCATTTATTCTCTATTAACCCTCGAATAATCCAATCATGATTATTAAATTCAAATCTCTGTTTTCTTGACATCATCACATAGACGAATTAGAAAATCGGAAGAAACTAAAATGCCCGTTTGATCTACAATCTTTTGTATTCTATGCATAATATTGTCACTTTTTGTCATGACATATAACGTGGACTCAAGAAGACGGTGTCTAATTTCAAGATCTAAAAATGGAGTGTTAAAAAATTCACGATTATCACCACCAAAGGTAATACATACACCCAATCGACGACTATAGAGCATACTGTTTGAAATGTCTACCAATATTATTTTATAAAAAGCTGTAAAAATTCCCAACGTATAACTTTCATGATACAAAACATATCTTATTGCTTTGTATAAATAATCATTATAATACCAATCCAACGAGCGATTCTAATGCCAATGTTGATTTCTCGATATAAATAAAATCTCTGTTGAAAGAGAATGAAATGCTAACGCCTGAATACGTTTATCAAACTCACCTAAATTCTCAGAGCCCATAGCATTGTGTGTGGGTTGCTGTACAGGATCAAATTGTTCCGTTGCCATGAATTTAAACAACTCCATGACAATGTCAAAACATCCATCACAAGAAAACAAATATGCCAACCCTGTCATAATTAATCATATTATGAATAACAAGGTCAAACTTCCATTGTATCTAAAAAATTCAATTAACATATAACGTATCATCAATCTAAATCGTACGAGACTCATCGTTTAACTGTGTACAGATATATCATTGTTTTGACCATATAAGGTAATCTAGTTCAAACAAGCCCCTTTCCTGATATGGTAAATGAACTAAACATAAGCCCTAAATAATTTTATCAACGTTTATTCAACATGATGTGTTTGACACAATTGGATAAAGATTTTGCAAAATTCCTCAATTATCACGGTACAAACTATAGTGATCCAAATCTACTCAAATATCGTTCTATGTTCACAGATTTTTGTAAATTCAATGCATTTGGACAATATACTTTTAACGAAGCCTATGTACGATGGATACACAAAAACCAAAATACAGTCATGGTCCCATACATAACCAAAGCGTTACCCGTCGAAGCAAATTGTCTAAAATTCTAACAAAAAACCCCACAGCACCACCACCACCCATGGCTCAACTGAAAGACATCGATACACAAGCCGATGAAGCTGCGAATCAACTGATATCCACCTACCTAAACGATTCATTCTTCAACAGTTTACCCGAAGAGCTGGTCATGACAACAACAACAACAAATCCCTTATCACCACTTTCAACAATATCTCCCCACGCACCGCCGCCAACCGAAAAACCAAAATCCCCTCCTATTGCTCAAAAAAATATTGAAAAAATGAAAGAAATAGGTAAACCCACAACTAAACAACGACGCGTGGCGAATATCACGCCTCACACCAATGACAATAAAAAATGTCCAGGCAGACCCACACGACACGAAACATTGACCAAAATCGCTAATCAATCCGATAAAGAAAGCACTATATCGTCAAAAGAATTAATTCTATACACACTAGACGGTAGTGTAAAGAAGAAAAAAACAGTTCTTACATGCTCACAAGATGATATCAAACTACAAAATATGAAACATTATAAATGCTATGAATTCATCACCGATATGCAACAAAAAACATTAAATTCAATCAAAGAACATAAAGATACTTTAGAATATCTCATTTACATGGAAAAAATGTTAGAAAAAAATATTTTTAGTGAAAAAAACGTAAAATAAAATAACTTTACTTATAAATCTTTAACTTAAACCAAACAATGTCCTTCTTTTACCCTAATTATCCCTTATCACCATCTATTACCCCACACAAACCCAATTACCCCTCATCCCTCACTGCGCTCCCATTGGTCCGACACGCGTGACGTCACTGCACCATTAAATGACGCACACTTTCAAAATCCCATCACTTTAGTCGACCAAGGCTTTGGATGCACATCTACATGACCGTCGCCATAGCGACGAGTCGGGTGTGAGGACCAGAAAGACATTAACAAACACCCACACATTAAACATCAATTAACCACTAACCATGTGACCTACAAAATCCTATTAATTTCTTGCTGGTTCCCACCCCCCAAAAAAACCAAATATATATAGAACACTACTGCCATTTTTTGACAGGTGGTCATATTCAATGGGGCCAAAAAACAGCATTTTGGATTTGAATTTTACTTTTTTGTTATTTTTAAGTTAAAGAAAGATAAAACTTATTAAAAATAAAACTTATAGGATAATGGCATTAGTCAACAGAATTTCTGAGCCCTATCAGCACACTCCCGGTCATATCAACATGAATAAACCCCGGTAAACTTATCATTTTATCATGGGGTATGAAACATTGATATTAGAATTTTAGGGTTTGTAATCCAAGTGAGAATATATACATTTTAAGACCTAACCAGGAACGACTGTGAAAAATGCAGCACAAGGTCCTCTGGTAGGAATTGAACCTACGGCCCTGCGATTCCGGTGCAGCGCTCTAACCAACTGAGCTACTGAGGCCAGCTGTTAAGCTGTAACCGTAAGTTCATGTATATATAGGTAATCGGGTGTGCAGGTTGTGATAAGGGGGACTTCAATGATCTGGATTCTTGCACTTCACTTGGTGGAATTAATATTAGAATGTTAGGGTTTGTAATCCAAGTGAAAACATATACATTTTAAGACCTAACCAGGAACGACTGCGAAAAATGCAGCACATAACTTATGGTTACAGCCTAACAGCTAGCCTCAGTAGCTCAGTTGGTTAGAGCGCTGCACCGGAATCGCAGGGCCGTAGGTTCAATTCCTACCAGAGGATCATGTGCTGCATTTTTCGCAGTCATTCCTGGTTAGGTCTTAAAATGTATATATTCTCACTTGGATTACAAACCCTAACATTCTAATATTAATTCCACCAAGTGAAGTGCAAGAATCCAGATCATTGAAGTCCACCTTATCACTGTCAGGGACTGGGAACTATAGACATATTAGGAATGATTAGTGTGACGTCACAGCCTCGTGGGAACTGAGAAATTTTAGAAGTGAATGTGATATAGCCCGAGCGCTAGTGAAATATACTTTGTGTAGTTTTGTTTAACTGATAAAATATACTAAACTGTTGTGACGTTGTCGGGGAGTACTATTCAACGGAGGCGAAATTCTCTACACAGTGGCACCTCCGACGGGATACTTACCGCAAGTATTAGAAACGAAGCGTTGGTGAATATGGGGTCGACCGCGTTGGAAACAAAGCTAACACAGCTAAGTATGGCAACGAAAAGAACTGCTAACATTTTGGATGCAGGTAAGATCGAGCCGATTAAAAGGCACCTCGAAACGCTGCAAGAAAGAGGACATTTCCGACATTAACACATGGAATGACGAAATTGACAAGCAACTCGAAACAGCCGACAATGAGGTCAAACGTCTTCAGGATTGGCTTGATGAAAAGGAACATACACAAAAGTTTGCAGGGCAAGAGGAACAGAACAATTTCAGTTTGAGATTAAATTGCATGAGAAAAAGCTACAAATGCAAACCGAGCTTGCTAACATGCCTAAAAATACACCGGAAACAAAGGAATGCGGGGCATCCTTTTCCCAAACAGCAAAACTCCCCAAGTTAGTCATCTCTAAGTTCGACGGGTTGCACATGGATTGGCCCAGGTTTTGGGGTCAGTTTACTGAGGCAGTTGACAAGAGCTCTATTCCATCAATCACTAAATTTACCTATCTATGCAAATTACTTGGCCCAAGGGTAAAATGATGTGTAGAAGCCTTGCCCTTTACCCCGGAGGGTTACAACCATGCAAAAGCAGTGCTAAAAGACAAGTACGGGAAGGAATCCAAGATCATTAAATGTTACGTTAAAGAAATTATCGACCTTCCCCACATAACGAGTTCAAACCCGAGAAAAATAGCGGAATTTAGTGAGAAACTAACTTACTGCGTGCAGGCACTTGAGACAATGAAAAACTTAATCTTGTAAACGGTAATGTTTCAATGACGCTAGAGAAGTTTTCTGGCATTCGCAGGGACCTAGCAAGCTGGGAGTCATGGGATTTTAAGTTAGTTGACTCTCTGCATCAGTGGTTACGGAGAAATCCTGTTACTCCGCTTGACGATAGCTATCATGACAATTGCAAGAAACTATTCCAAGCATGCAAGGAATTTAAACCCAAGGGTTACATTTACTGTGGGAACCCGGGACATAAGGCAGTTCAGTGTGACCAAATAACTGAAGTGTCTGAGCACAAACGGATTCTGGCGAGAAAGGGCCTGTGTTTCAACTGCGCAACAAAACCCCATCGCGCAGCCATATGTTCTAGCAAGTCGTCTTGTACCATTTGCAACAAACGCCATCACACCTCTATATGCGATCAAGTTAAGACTAAGAGCGATGACAGTCTCAATAATAATAACAAACAGACCGAGAAAGGGCCTGACAAGAAGTTGATGACGGATGGTGCAAGTGGCGAAGGCATTTTTCCTATAGTGGTTGTAAAGGTTAACAGGATTACCTGCCGCGCTTTGATCGATTCTGGCGCCAGTACTTACGCGTCTGCGAAGCTGATAAACCTACTCAATGCAAAGCCAAGTGAGATAAAACGTCACCGTATAGACATGTTGATGAGTTTGTGTTCATCACTAATGGAATCCAATGACGTGAACATTCGTGCTAGGGATGATAGTTATGATATGAATGTGAGAGTAACAAAAGTCGAAAAGAGTCGATTACTGTCAATCAACAACCCTGAATATCGTAAATTGAAACAATGCTACAAACACCTCAAGCTTCTCCCAATCGACGATGACGACACGAAACGTCAACTTCCTGTTCATATTATCCTTGGCAGCGGGGAGTATGCGCGAATTAAAACTGACGAAAGGCCCGTCGTTGGCGGAGATTGTGAACCCATAGCCAAGAGGACGAAATTCGGGTGGCTCATCATGAGCCCTGGGGCTGAGTTCGACCATGGAACGATGCTGCTGACCCAAACCTCGCGGGCAGATTTCGAAAGTCTATGCCACCTGGATGTTCTCGGGCTTTCAGTTCCCCGGAAAGCGAGACACGGTTTATCAAGACTTCAAGGAACAACTTGTTAGAGATCCAGCGGGCTGGTTTGAAGCTGCTCTTCCTTGGAAATCTGACCACCAGAACTTGCCAACAAACGAGAATGGAAGTACACGACGATTACACAACTTAGTGAAACGGCTCGAGCATAACGGTATCTATCGAGATTATGACAACATAATTCAAGAACAATTGCGACAAGGAATCATCGAACCAGCGCCAAAGGAGTGCACCGAGAAAGAATTTTATATCCCTCACAAGGAGATAATAAAGAAATCTGCTGAGACCACCAAACTTCAAATCGTATATGACGCCTCGGCGAAGGAAACCAATTCACAACCCTCGTTAAACGACTGCTTAAACCCAGGTCCAGTTTTGCAAAAGCAACTTTGGAACATTCTAGCTCGTGCCAGTTTTTCTCCGATTCTGCTCGCCGGTGACCTGGAAAAGGTGTTCCTGCAGATAAGAATTACGGAACTAGAACGTGACGCACTGAGGTTCCACTGGAAGGCTCCCGGAAGTGGAAACATCAAGATTTATTGATTCACAAGAGCATTGTTCGGGTTAACCTGCTCTCCATTTTTACTGGGAGGAGTGCTCAGTGAACATCTAAATTCATGGGAAGAGAGACGTCCAGAACTAGTAAAGGAAATATGTGACGGCCTTTACGTTGACAATTTGAGGATGGGGGGAGCGCAAGTCGGAGAAGTTGCCGAAAAGAGAGTCAAGGCTATCGAAGTTTTTGAAGACGCCACCTTCAGACTTCATAAATGGCATTCTAACGTAAGAGAGCTTGAAGAACCAAACGATCAGCTTAGCGCAGTTGAAGAACCAACATTTGCCAAGCAACAGTTGGGATCAAATCAGGACGAAACAAAATTGCTCAGCCTCCCATGGAACAAGTCGGACGATACCTTCAGTGTTGTGACCAACAACGTAGATGTTGCCAACACTAAAAGAGCTGCACTCTCTCAACTGGCAAAGGTATACGACCCCCTCGGTCTGGTTTCGCCAACAACATTGCTCGGAAAATTACTTTATCGTGAGATGTGCGAGGCAAACTTCACTTGGGACGGGGAGTTTCAAGAAATATTTAGGCAGAGATGGAAAGAATGGTGTGATCGAATGCCCAAGTCCTTTAGTGTGCCACGACCGTTAGCACCTTACTTTGAACCTATAGAATCCATTACACTACACACATTCGGAGATGCAAGCAAGTTGGGAGTCGCAGCCGTCGTTTATGCCGTTGTCGAACAAGAACAAGGTACAACTGAAGGATTGGTTTGTTCAAGGTCTCGTTTAGCGAAGAAAAACCTTACTATACCTTGGCAAGAGCTAGTGGGCGGACACATGGCGGTAAACCTTGTGTCCAATGTCGAAACAGCAATCGGTACTGAACAACAGTGGAATCCTGGAGTGTCGAGGGTGGATCGAAGGCGACTATCCAGTATATTTACCTACGAATACGGTCTTCATGAAGAAAGTTGTAGAGCAAGCCCATATCATTACACTTCATGGTGGAGTACCGGCGACGATGGCAGAAGTATGAGAACGTTATTGGGTGCCTAGACTACGCCGTCTTGTGAAACAGATACGAAGAAATTGTCATGGTTGTGCTAGATTCCGGGCACAATTGTAAACCGCCCCCGGGCAGATTACCACCAACACGAACAAGGGACAACTACTTTCCAAGTATTAGGAGTCGACTTCTCGGGTCCTATTCGTTACAAAACTAAAGCGAAAGCTGAAAAGAAATTGTATCTAGTACTCTACGCGTGTAGCTTAACAAGAGCGGTGCACCTCGAATTACTGAAATCGTTGGAAGTCGTCGAATTCCTGCCGAGTTTAAAGAGATTAATTGCAAGAAGGAGAAGGCCACAAGTGATAAATTCTGACAACGCGACAACCTTTAAAGCCGCGGAGAAATGGTTGAAACAAGCTCCGAAAGACGAGAGATTCAACGCACTTCTTACGGACAAAGGAATCCAGTGGAGATTTAATTTGAGTTGGGCCCCATGGTGGTGGGGAGGACAATTTGAATGATTGATAGGCCTCTTTAAGCAGAGTTTTTACAAGAGTATTGGAAACGAAAACTTAACCTGGGAAGAATTGATGGATGTTATTCTCGACATCGAAGTAGCGCTGAATAATCAACCGTTAAGCTATTTAAAAGATGATGTGGAACAACCTGTGCTCACCCCAACCAAACTGTTACAAATTAACCCTAATGTTATCCTCGAAGTTCAACCCCACCATCTTGATGACGTTGACCTTCGTTAATTCCAGTGCAAGTGAAGTGCAAGAATCCAGATATGAAACATTGAGACCGTTATCTTTATGGGGTACCAAATATTATCCGACAATTTTGTGGGGGTATGAAATTTTTTCACAAAATTAAAAATATCCTCCACCCCAGGGTAGCACTTACTTTATGATCACTCCCTAAACGATATATGGTCATATGTTACTTTGTCTGCTGCCAGACAGTTGGGCACTTTCAGTCATCAAGGAGAGAGCTCGCAAATGTTAGAATAAAAAGATTGACTAACGTTAAACTTCATAATGAAGTGTTAATGGTGTACATTTTCTTGTGTAGTCCAAATTTCTTCCTATGCTATTCAATAAATAAACTTGATATTCTATGTCTCTGAAAACAAGAAGGTTCCGGTTCCGGCCATGTTTTTTTTATTAGTTCCGGCCGGAACCAGAACTCTGAAAAATTCCGGTGCACCCCTAACAGTATATACAACAGCACATTTAAATTTCTGGGGAGATACCCACAGTAGTGGTCACCTCATTTTATGAGGCCCTGCTAGTGTTTTAGGATTACAGATTATTTGGCATTTTTGGACAGGATTACGGATTATTGCTAGTTAAAAAAAGATTATGGATTATTTTGATAGTTAGGATTAAAGATTATTGATGATATGGAAAGATAATATATCATTTTTTTCCATTGAAAATAAAAATAGGAGATAAAATAAGCAGTCAATATCTTCAACATACTGGAGACACACCATTGAAAGGTGCTAAAAAATGAATTATTGACCATTTCGCACATTTGAGATGGAACACAGGCGAACTTCACGCAAACGTGTATGTGACATGCATGAATCACACACATGAATCACTGTTCACATTTCTTTAAATTATTAATTTATATGTGTTGTTTACTGGCTGCGAGGTCCGTACTGAAAAAATATTTTCCCGAGGTCTCGGAATCAGCCCGAGGCCTATGATCAGACCCATGTGGAATTGGCATACTGAAAGTATGACGCACAATTAATTAACTTGGCAGCGCGGTGGCAGAATGATTCAAAAGTCTCTTGATGAATGATCGCAGTGGAACAACAGCACAGTCTTTCGTATGATGTTCGCCTTGAAAAGCCAAATTCCACAACCAAAAGACCACCGAAATACCAACTTTTGTGAGTGTTTGATCACATATTTCTACTCAAAATACCCTTAAAAATATTGCATCTGCTCATTTGTGTTCTGTGTTCATATTTCTTGTGATTTCTGACTTCTAGTTTGGAGAAGTATTTTTTACTTTAGTATTTCTGACTATGGAGAAATTCTCATCCTCTTGGCTGAAAATCTTGCATATGGTTCACAGAAAAACATAACCCAAAACGTCAATACATGCTCTTTTATTTCTGCTGCCAAATTTTCATTGTAGATCATTCAAAAACCTCTTCTCTTTTGTTTTTAAAACTTGCTGTGAAATCCTTTGCAACAGTATTGCCTTTGTCTATTATTATTGAAAAACTAAAATTTTAAACTTGAAAACTTTGTAAGTTTTTGACCGAATTCTCTTGCATGATACACGGTTGAAAAGCTCGAATTTCATGTTTTATTTTCATATCTGTTGCTAGGCAATCCAACAAAACACAGGCTCAAAAATCATGCCCGCAAGTTGAGGTGTCATTTCAGGGCACATTGCCAGTTGCCACATTTACCCTTGCCAATCTCAGGGCACATCCAGGCACATTGCCACTTGATGAGTTGAGCAAGGACAAAGAATTCTTGGAATTGCAAAGAAAGTTAGTAATGTTAGCATCTCTCCTCTGGTAGTTTTAGACTCAGCTTTTCCTTTTGAATGTTGGCTAATGAAACACCAATGCAAAGATATGTTGACTATTGTTTAAGTCAATCAACTATTGTTTAAAGGGGCAATGTCACCGATTTTTGAGCAATTCTAACCCTCGCAAATTTTGTCCAAAACTGAAAACGAATGAGTGTCAGCACAAAATAAAGCAATAACAGACACAAAAAACATGTACAGAAGTCTGGATGGGCAAGATTACGCCAGGATTGAGATGGATTGTAAATAGCATCTTGATTAATTGTTGGCAGACACTTTTTCAAGTTTTAGTCATTTTTTATGAAAATGTCATGTTACGTGTTGCGTGGAAGTTCAAAGTTGTTTAATATGACTCATATATCATAACTTAATCCATTTACAATGTTTATTTTTAACTTTGTAATTCAGTTTTTGAATAAAAGGCATTTTAGGTCAAAAATCGGTGACATTGCCCCTTTAAGTCAATCAACTATGGTCACTGAAGGTCATTGCCTTTAGATTGGCAGGCAAAAAATTGTAGCGGCAATGCCTGCAAAAACTTTGGACCAGCTATGTAACCCTTGTGGACCCAACTATGTGACACAAACCACCACAGGATTAATTTGTTCATATCAAAACTACTACAAAATGTCAAAAGCTGTTTTACCCCTACTCCCATAGGATACAACCTTTTTTATTCAGAGACAATTCGAAAAAAATATCGATCAAGAATACCATTTTTCTGTTGCAAATTTTTACAAATATGATGGAATGGATGGTCCAGATGGTTAAGCCATGCCAAAACTGTGTAAACTGTTCAATTTATATTTCGTCTGTAGCCTACATGGATATAACATTATTTTGGGAATCAGAATACTCTTAGAAGGCAGATGGAGTGGTAAATGTTGAAATTTCAACTGGATAATTAGATGCCCTTTCTCCTCTGATTGTTGTGAATCAGACTGCTCCAAAGATCTCATCTGAATTTCAATCGCTTTGCAACATCCTGCAAATCTTTCAAACTTGCACTGATTTTCTCCAAAAACTTCTGACAAAGTTTAACATTTCCACATTTTTTTAAATAAACTCATCTCTTATTGTCTTGTCAACATCTACAAACTTGCATGTGAGAGCTTTCTGTCTCTGAAAACTTTTATTGTAAAAAAAATTTTACGATCACGATTTGTCACCATTCTTCAAACCAAGGGACTCTGTTATATGTTTCCTATCCATTTTATTTGCTGTGGCTGTTAGTGCAAGTGCTGGCACTTTAATGAACGTTGCACAAAACATACCAAATTTTCCATAATCTTCTCGAAAATCAGCTCCACTTTAAATACAATTGATATATTCAGAATACAAATACTACACTTGCAAATTAACAATGGGTCATCCCACAAAACATTCCAAACTCCTGAAGAGTATGTTTATGTATAGAAAATGCTTGCACCACAGTTTTCTGCAACTACAAATTTACAATATAACACTCTCTTGCAAATTGTAGCAAAATTGCACGTTGTAGCAAGAATTTCAAAATGTAACATATGAAGTGAAATTGCAGACAAAATATAATCGTCATGTCTCTGAGTCGAGTGTCGGGTTCGACTTGTCCAATGTCGGTTTCATTGTGTCTCGACACCTTGACTGTTGACACGTTGGGTGGATCCTTTGCTCCGACTCATCGTATCTCTCTTTGAGTCATCGTATTACTTTTGACCACAGGTTCGATGTATTGTAAAATGGATGATGAATTTAACGTGGAATTTTCCTGTGCTTATTCCCTAAAATAGTGAAATGAAATATTACGTGAAGACCACCACACATAAAGAGAAACATGCTCAAGGTCCTGTTACTTACGACCAGGGCCGGATTAACCACGTGGCAGATGCGGCATATGCCGCGGGCCTCACGCTTGTGGGGGCCTCACACTTTACTGTGCCACAACCATTTTTCCGAGAACACGCCCATTTTCTATTGGGACACACGGTCACACACCCATTTTAAGTGCCTCATGAATTTAGATGCCTCGCAAATTTAGGGACCTCGTGCATTTAGGGCCCCTAGGCTTTGGCAGTTGACCCCAGGAAAATATGCAATACCCGTATGCATGTAGTCTCCAGTTGCGCTGAGCTGTTATATGATCCTGTTTATACTTGTTGACCCAACGACTGGGCCAGGCAGGCCATTTCTCGTTTATAATTGATGCCAATCAATGAAATATTGAATAGAAGGCGTTGTATTAAGTGTAATAACACTGTTCGTCGACAACAGCTTTGAAAATTGCAACTGAACATTGACTGATTTAATCACATATCGAACTATCGGAGGGAAACTTAAAGGAGGCTGAAGTTTGGTAAGTATTAATTATATTACTAGTATAGTATTGCTGTATATGAAATTTTAAAGCTTGTCCATGTGTGTGGTCTGCATGCCATGCATCTGGATCTGAACTGACAGAATCTACTATTACTGTCTACCGACTATATGGGACGTTAAGAGTAAACCATATACGGTATAACTAAATATTACCTATGTTAGTGTCAGTACATCTTGCGTGTTAAAACTGTGTCTATGGACTTTGATGATATTATGTAAAATGTCATTCATGAAAAGGCAATATGCACGAATTTACCGCTTGCGTGAACGTGGCTTATGCGTCAATTTATATAAGCTTTATAATTATAGCTACTCAACAGAAACAGAACTAAGCGCCAATATAATAAAATCTCAATACATTTCCTGCGAGTTAGGAAACCGTAATTCTATAATTATATCTGAAAATGCGCAAATGTGTATATGAATTGTATATTATTGGCCTAATATATAATGTGTAGCTGACAATGCCCGACATTGAAATAATAAGGCTGCGAGCAGGGCTAACACACATCGAATACAACAATACGTACATATACATACTTATTTTTCACCTTGCTGGGTTCTTTGTTCTTATTGGGGAATATATTCAATATTCCCCTCTAATCAATTTCCGTTTAATAATCCCTTCTGATATTCACCTGTAATGTCTTTGCAGCACAAAAAAATGAGAAAAAACAACAACATAATGAAGGCAATATGGCATTAAGAATTATTTCTATTCTGACCATTAACGCGACCTCGCAATGTGAAAACTAAGTACGTTATTTTGAGGCACCTCGGGGATATGAGTTTATTCACCTCGGCACTGCGCGCCTCGGTGAATAAATCACATATATCCCCTCGTTGCCTCAAAATAACCTATACATACATACAAGGGTCTTGCTATCTTGGGCATGAAGCCGTGAAACTTCGGGATTTTTTTTTAAATTTTAGTCTCTGTAACAGTGTAAGGGCATTTTAAAAACTTTTTTGTACAGACTTGCTACAGTAGAGTGGGCAATGAGTTATGCAAGTGGCGGTCAAGACCCAGACAAGAATCGTAAACACGTCTCTGGAGCAGCAAAATGCAAAGCGAAGGAACAACGTGCCGCACAGGAACGCAACCTATTGAGCAAAGTACCCAAAATCTCAACACTGTTTAGTTCCAATAGCAGCGCTCCAAATCCAAGCGGTGAGACTAGCGACTTGGACGCCAGTAGTAGCAGCATCTCTGTAGATGTACTTGCGGATGTGCAATCTCAGCATCATGATGATGGCGCTAGTGCATCGAGCACAACTGTGTCTGAGACAATACCGGCAACAGAGACATCTGTAACATCTAATGATCCTTCCGATCCCCATTCGTGTGATTTAGGATTGTGGCCTGATAACATTTCGAACAGTATGAGAGAATACTGGGCAACGAAAGGAAGTAGCGACTGCAGTAATTCGGACGCAGATTTTAGTGCTACGTCTACACTACTCGAAGGAGGTAAATACAAGCGACAGTGCCAGAAAAGTATGTTCACGTATACGCACCAACTCACGAAGGAGCAACATCCTCGCACTTGGCTCTGTTACTCACCATCCCAACATGCACTGTACTGTTTTGCATGCAAACTGATGACAGATGTCTCCGTTTTTGGAAAGCAGGGATGCAGTGACTGGAAACACGCTTCTCAACAAATTTCACGCCATGAGAGAAGTTCAAATCACCAACAACCCATGGTTCAGGTACTACAATGCAGTGATGCAAATTCTCGTGTTGATTTAGAACTAGTCAAACAGACGAAGACAGAGCGCGAGTATTGGTGCTCAGTCCTGGAGCGGGCGGTCGAAACTATTCGCTTACTGGGTGAGCGTGGCTTAGCATTTCGTGGCTCAGATGAAGTTGTCGGTTCAGCCAAGAACGGAAACTACTTGGGCGTATTGGAACTGGTGGCAAAGTTCGATCCCTTTCTTGCGCAGCATATTAAGTTACACGCAAACAAGGGACGGGGTCACACATCTTATCTGTCTAAGACAATTTGTGAAGAATTAATCGATTTGATGGGAAATCGTGTGCTCGATCACATTATTTCGGAAGTGAAGTCGGCAAAATATTTCTCGGTTTCTGTAGATTCAACCCCAAATGTATCTCACGCTGATCAGCTCACCTGCATTCTAAGGTACGTTTTGCCATCGGGTCCTGTTGAACGGTTTGTTACCTTCCTGGACATGCAAGGT
>CACRXK020001362.1:0-55675 GCA_902702795.2 Paramuricea clavata | reverse complement strand
CCAAAACTTGTGAAAATAAATATTTACACGCATGCATGCATGCAGTCAGAGAACCATTTCATATTTCACAGCGGACTCCGTTTGACCGTAAATTCTAGAGCCAAAGGGGCGGGATTACAGTTGGATTTAGAGAAATGTGGCGGATAAACAAGAAAGGCCGTTGTTTTCAAAACGGAAAGCCCATTTCTGCAAACAGAGATGTAATATTGTAGACGAAATCAAATTTTAGATTTTGTTGATGTAGCGATAAACTATATTTGTAATGTGCAAGTCAGGAGAAGCAAATGCGAAGGCCTTTATCGTGATATTTTTCTCCTTCTCTAACAATCCTTTTATTTGAAAGTTGAAGTAAGACGACGAGAAATCAACTTCCGTGTCGTCAACTTCGGTTGTAAGACGTGGATGTTTCGAATCCATCGTAAGAGAAACTCATTAGATTTTCTTCTATCATAAAAACGAGCGTTGCTCTCTTTGCAGCATAATAGTCGTAAATAATTACCAATTAACTTTCACTATGGACATAGTTATCGACAACTTTATTTAGCAAAAACAACAATGGCAACGAAGTGCATGGCACGCATTAAACGGCTTCTATCTATTGCGCGCCAACTGTAATCCCGCCCCTTAGAAATATTGTCATTGTCACAGCCCAACGTGCTTTGCGAACGCATGCTGCTAGATCATGTTGTTTTACTTGGAGAAGATGGGTTGATCTTTGTGATTGATAATTTTGGAGGATGATATGGAAGTTGATTTGTCAAATAAAAGGATTGTTATAAAAGGATTGTTATAAAAGGAGAAAATATAACGACAAAGGACTTCGCATTTGATTCTCCTGGCTTGCACATTACAAGTAGTTCATCGTTATACAGTGGGGGTCAAAAGCAGTGGCGTACTACGCAGACCTTCATTTTGGAGGGGGGGGAGCAAACTCATGCAAGGCATGAGACCGTCTTGGGGGGGGGGGTTCGGGGGCATGCACCCCCAAGAAAATTTTAAAATCTAGATCCCCTTTGGGAGTGAAATCTTGGACAATTCTGAAAATTATTTTCCCAGACATTTCTCCTCGGAGTTAAATAAGTTGGAAAAGTCACCTTGAAAAGCCACCTTATATGCCACTGGTCAAAAGTCTGAGTCCAGTCAATATAATCTTGCCTTTTTATATTGATATACAATACATTTTGACACAACACACTACTATATGTGCAACAAATAAGGATATACACTACAGTTGGAATTGATTATACTATATTAGCCAAGTGAATATTATATTGATATTTGTGTGACCTCCTTTTGATTTTAAAACAGCTTAAAATCTTCCTGGCACACATGTAGAATTACACACAACGAATTCAAACTTAAAGACAGTTTTGACGCTGTTTCACGCATTCTCAACATACCCACACACCTTTTTTCTCAAGGCTACAGACTAGTATCCTTTGACGTTTCTTCTCTTTTCACCAACATCCCTCTACGCAAAACTGTGAACATAATCTTAGACAGAATTTACAAAGACAAACGAATTACGACATCACTTAACAAACGAACACTCAAGAAATTACTTTTAGACTCATGCACCAAAACACCTTTCTCTTTGAATGGCCAACTTTACAGACAAATTGACGGCGTGTCTATGGGTTCGCCTTTAGGTCCTACTCTCGCTGATATTTTAATGACTGCCTTTGAGGACGAAATAGTCCGACCTCTTCTCTCTTCCAACGTAATTAAATTCTACTCACGCTATGTTGACGACACATTGGTACTGATTAAACCTTGGGACATACCTAACGTACTAAAGAAATTTAATTCCTTTCACCCACTCATTAAATTCACACACGAAGAATTCACTGACAACAATGATGTTCACTTTCTGGATATCAAAATAACCTCAACTGGCACAACAATATACCGCAAATCCACACACACAGGCCAATATATCCATCTCTCGAGCTTTACTCCTTGGTGCAGAAAAACAGCTTGGCTGAGAGCTTTAGTCCACCGCGCGCACAAGATCTGTAGCAACATCGACCTCCTAAAGAACGAACTACAAAGGATTGCTGAGTTTGCATCTTGGAATGGCTACCCTCATCACATGACCAACAAACTGATCAACGCATTTTCACCACCACCTCTGAACCACGACATTGCTCCTGACAACAACAACACTGAAAACGAGAGTACGCATCCAAAACCGCCCACAATCTGGATTCACCTTCCGTTCATTGGCAAGAGAGGAACTTCCCTTATACGCTCGTGCACCAACAAAATTTCCCGACTATTGATAGCCCGTCCCAAATTTATCACGATCTATGACACGACGAACAGCAACACCTATCTTAGCCTAAAAGACCGAACGGATAAAGAGCTCCAAAGTAGTGTTGTATACAAATTTAGCTGTCCTGGTTGTCAATTATCGTACATCGGAAAAACTGACCGCTGCCTCAGAACAAGGATTAAAGAACACTCCTCCGACAAAAACTCAGAAGTTCACAAACATATTATGTCATGTGAACACTTCCAATATTATCAGACTCTACTAAACCTACCCAACACACTACTTGCTCAATTTGATCCACATACCACAGAAGCCATCATATACCAAAACTGTGTTATTTTACATAAATCTAGACATTGGTCATTATTGTTATATAAGGAGTCCTTACTTATACATCGCCAAAAACCGGAACTTAATCACGGAACTAGAGCCTCTAAGGAACTTGTGATATTTAATTAGCGCGTAATTTGATCCGCTTAACTTGTAAATATATATCTCAGTATTTTTCAATAGCGTCATTCCTGATGATGACTGAAACCTAGTCGAAACGTTGAATAAAATATCGAATTGGTTATGGATTTGACCAATTAAAAAATTGGTTATGCATTTGACCAATTTCCAATTGGTTATGGGAATTGACCAATTAATAATTGGTTACCCATTTAACCAATTTACAATTGGTTACGGGATTTGACCAATTAAAAATTGGTTATGGATTCGACCAATTTAAAATTGGTTATAGAGATGACCAATTTAAATTGGTTATGCATATGACCAATTTTAAATTGGTTGGGGATACGACCAATTTTTATTGGTTATTTTGGGAAATTCAACATTGACTGATCAAAAGAAATTGGTTAAATTTACCATTTTAAATTGGTTAAAAATTCAACCAATTATGTATTGGTCGAAATGACCAATATTTAATTGGTCATGTCAAATTAACCTATTCTTCAATTGGTTAAAATGACCAATTTAAATTGGTTGCAACCAATTTAAATTGGTCATTTTAACCAATTTGTTTTTACTGTGTAGTACTATATCACATCGTCTTGAAGTCGTAGCATTTGCTTCATTCTGATTGGCTTGCTTCGTTTAACCGTAGCAAACCAATCATAGCGCTGTATTTGGAAATTTTTACAGTGGTCAGATTGAAACTGACCGTTGCAAAAATTTGCAAATACGGCGTGCTGATTGGTTTGCTACGGTCAGACGAAGCAAGCCAATCAGAATGAGGCAAAATGCTACTGTTTGCAATAGTCGCATCGACTTCAGAGCGATGCTGGCTTGTTATTGTCGTGTCGGCTCCTCGTTGCAATCGAATAGTCGGTAAATTGTAATCGTCGCTCGTTGCAAGGAGAAAGATATGGCTTCTACAGGACTGTATACAGATCCACACCACGATCTTTTGTGTATAATGAACGAATGTAACGTGTTTCATTTTAATAACGAAAAGGTGCGCGCGCGAAAGAATTCTGATCGAAAGTATTTGGTGTGCAATTATTGGCATAATTTGCAGTTCCCGCGATGTGATCTGTGAAGAACAGCGCTGTTTGAATCACCTCCGTGTCAGGTCAGTCTCATGAATAGTATATTAAATACGTAAATAACATATCGAATTGTTTACACAGTTCATGCGTCTCGAATATATTACATATATGTTTGCTGATGAGACGTATTATTATAAAAATGCAGAACAATATCAATGGCCACTCACAGTCTCACACTATTTGATAGCCATTGGCATGCCATGTGTGTTTATATTAAGAAATATGTAAGTAATTTTATATCTTAGACTTTGCTCATGTAATTATTAGTTGTAGACCTGTTGTAGTCTAAAGACTAGCGAGTAGTGTAAATGAAATTTATAGAAATAGTTACACTCCGATATATTATATTGTAGTTTACATGTATACTAACAGAGTTTAGAATTACAACAGCTGAGCCTGCTTCCTGGGATAACGACATAACGTATCATAAATATATATGGTTAGATGTTTCAAATCCATGTAGTGTATACGTCACTTGTATTAAAATTCGCGTCGTATACTCATTTTCGTTCAGCTTTAAATTCACGCATTCCAATTTCGCGAAACCTTGTTCGCGCAGCTTTAAATTTGCGCAAGTAATTTTCTGTGTTGGTCAAGTACTTCAATATTTGTCAAAACAAAATTCATGATAACAGTAAAGCGTATAGTTCAAACCTCAAAATGTATGGTTTTCATTTGCCTAATACAATAACAATAACTAATTTTTATTAGCATCCCATATATTATAGGTTCATACATGGTATTGTCTTACATTATATTATTTACTAACAACGAGTGAATATTACACCGCAAAGCTTTTCGCGCGGATTATATTTCCCGCAGTACTAAAATTTGCGCACCCAAGCTCTGCGCGAATTCCTGCAGTACTGCTCGAATTTTAGTACAAAAAACATATACAAATAAAGATTTTTCCTAATTGCCGTTGTGCTGCTGTTTCAAGATTATCTACAAATAAACATTTTCCCTATATTAACTTGGAGATCATCTATATACAGGACAGAAAATAATTTTCCTGACTGCAATGCATGCATGCATAAGTTGTCCTGCTGTTTCGGGATGTCTATATATGCTGCTTGGCCAGATAAACATTTTCCCTAACAGTCGCTTGGCCAGATAAACATTTTCCCTAACTGTCGTTGGGCCGCTATTTCAAGATGATGTACATTTGAAAACTTTCGAACTACTGTTTCAAGATAATCTATTGTTCGAAGTCGTATGTTGATGAATAAATTTTGTAACTTTTGTCCGTTATTTTCTTATTTTTGTGTGAAAAACAGGCACTTTTCTATAAATTTTAAATCTAATTTCGATGCTCAGAATGCAGGAAATGGTACTTGCGGGCTTCAAATTTCAAAAATTTTCTTGGGGGGGATGCCCCCAAACCCCCCTAGGTAGGGCGTGGCCTTCGGCGCCGCATGTTCATTTCATCCAAAATGCTACGGTCAGATTGGGACGCTGAATCCGCCCCTGCGACTTGTCATTATATTAACGAATAATTATTATTAAAAAAACTCATTAGTAATTCATGAAGAAAATTTTAAAAAAATGAAAGTTTAATCAATATATGTAAATTGATTATTGAATAAAGATTTCATTCTGGTTTGCATAAACTTTAACTTCAGTTTTCTGCAGGCCGGGCCAAAACGAACCATATCGCCAAAATAATGAGTAAACTTGATTACAATTATAGATCCGTTCGTATTTGCCTGCATGTAATACTAAAGCATTGATTTGTATCTGATCTGTATTTATACGGCTCTCCTTGCATGTAAATCACATACTGTACAGATCAGCTGCTTATATTCTTATATATTACATATATAACTTTAATCCAACTATTCAGGTATATGTATATACTAGTTTCATATTAATCTGACACTGCAATCGAGCAACGAAAAATTCGTTGGCTCGAGCGGGATTTGAACTCGCATCTTCGGGTATCTAGACCGCCGCTCTACCTATTGAGCTATCGAGTCAACAGGGATTGGTAGCGAGTCTTATCCAATTTAAGTGCACGAAATATTTTCGTGACGACTTAACGCTTGTCTTTGAGGACACGCAGTGTTTCAATTCTATTTCAGAACCATCCTCAGAGATAGGAAAACTAGTTTCATATTAATCTGACACTGCAATCGAGCAACGAAAAATTCGTTGGCTCGAGCGGGATTTGAACTCGCATCTTCGGGTATCTAGACCGCCGCTCTACCTATTGAGCTATCGAGTCAACAGGGATTGGTAGCGAGTCTTATCCAATTTAAGTGCACGAAATATTCTCAAAGACAAGCGTTAAGTCGTCACGAAAATATTTCGTGCACTTAAATTGGATAAGACTCGCTACCAATCCCTGTTGACTCGATAGCTCAATAGGTAGAGCGGCGGTCTAGATACCCGAAGATGCGAGTTCAAATCCCGCTCGAGCCAACGAATTTTTCGTTGCTCGATTGCAGTGTCAGATTAATATAAAACTAGTTTTCCTATCTCTGAGGATGGTTCTGAAATAGAATTGAAACACTGCGCGTCCTCAAAGACAAGCGTTAAGTCGTCACGAAAATATTTCGTGCACTTAAATTGGATAAGACTCGCTACCAATCCCTGTTGACTTGATAGCTCAATAGGTAGAGCGGCGGTCTCGATACCCGAAGATGCGAGTTCAAATCCCGCTCGAGCCAACGAATTTTTCGTTGCTCGATTGCAGTGTCAGATTAATATGAAACTAGTTTTCCTATCTCTGAGGATGGTTCTGAAATAGAATTGAAACACTGCGCGTCCTCAAAGACAAGCGTTAAGTCGTCACGAAAATATTTCGTGCACTTAAATTGGATAAGACTCGCTACCAATCCCTGTTGACTCGATAGCTCAATAGGTAGAGCGGCGGTCTAGATACCCGAAGATGCGAGTTCAAATCCCGCTCGAGCCAACGAATTTTTCGTTGCTCGATTGCAGTGTCAGATTAATATGAAACTAGTTTTTGGTATCTCTGAGGATGGTTCTGAAATAGAATTGAAACACTGCGCGTCCTCTAAGACAAGCGTTAAGTCGTCACGAAAATATTTCGTGCACTTAAATTGGATAAGACTCGCTACCAATCCCTGTTGACTCGATAGCTCAATAGGTAGAGCGGCGGTCTAGATACCCGAAGATGCGAGTTCAAATCCCGCTCGAGCCAACGAATTTTTCGTTGCTCGATTGCAGTGTCAGATTAATATGAAACTAGTTTTCCTATCTCTGAGGATGGTTCTGAAATAGAATTGAAACACTGCGCGTCCTCCAAGACAAGCGTTAAGTCGTCACGAAAATATTTCGTGCACTTAAATTGGATAAGACTCGCTACCAATCCCTGTTGACTCGATAGCTCAATAGGTAGAGCGGCGGTCTAGATACCCGAAGATGCGAGTTCAAATCCCGCTCGAGCCAACGAATTTTTCGTTGCTCGATTGCAGTGTCAGATTAATATGAAACTAGTTTTCCTATCTCTGAGGATGGTTCTGAAATAGAATTGAAACACTGCGCGTCCTCAAAGACAAGCGTTAAGTCGTCACGAAAATATTTCGTGCACTTAAATTGGATAATACTCGCTACCAATCCCTGTTGACTCGATAGCTCAATAGGTAGAGCGGCGGTCTAGATACCCGAAGATGCGAGTTCAAATCCCGCTCGAGCCAACGAATTTTTCGTTGCTCGATTGCAGTGTCAGATTAATATGAAACTAGTTTTCCTATCTCTGAGGATGGTTCTGAAATAGAATTGAAACACTGCGCGTCCTCAAAGACAAGCGTTAAGTCGTCACGAAAATATTTCGTGCACTTAAATTGGATAAGACTCGCTACCAATCCCTGTTGACTCGATAGCTCAATAGGTAGAGCGGCGGTCTAGATACCCGAAGATGCGAGTTCAAATCCCGCTCGAGCCAACGAATTTTTCGTTGCTCGATTGCAGTGTCAGATTAATATGAAACTAGTTTTCCTATCTCTGAGGATGGTTCTGAAATAGAAGTTAGTTTACCATTGTGGTTTTACTAAAAAGGTATATTACGTTTCTTCTCAGAATGATCATAACCTAAATATTACACATGCCAAGAAAGTCGTATTTAGGGTTGGTCGTACTTTAAGAAAAAAACAAATTGTGCACTTTTCTAGTAAAATGGTTGTTCCCACATCATGCACACCTGGAAAAAGGGGGGATCTCGGGATCATGATGAACATTAGCCTAAAACCAAGAAGATTGAGGAACAGTTTCAATTTTTCACACAACGTTATGCCTTATGGGAGAATCTTAACGAATCATAAAATAAGACACAATCCAAAGTTAGCATTTTCAAACTGAAGTCCCCAAGATTTAAGTCAAAACAAGACGAAAATTGTATACTTTTTTGAAATTGTCGACCAGTAATGGTTTTTAAGAAATCAGTATATAAGTAAGACCTTGTTGGTCATTGTTCAAATTTGGCGTAATGTACGATCAAATTTTCTATTATTTTTAGGCACTTTTGGAGAACATTTGAAGATGGCAAATCTAGGAATCCGAGACACATTGAACACTTTTCCAGATCTGACAAACGCAAACCAACACAAATAACCTAGCGCTAGCTTCCGTTACTATTTATGCTGTGTTTGGTCCTATATTTCTCTTGTGTTTAATGGCGTTTGGCTGCCTTGTGTTATTACTGAATTACGTACAGTCAGTATGGTTCCCGGGTAACACACAGTATAAATACAGTATACTGTGTGTAACACACAGGAGGGCCCCCTATACCTCTTCACAATATGCTTTCACGTAAAAATATTTTGCCTTTTCACGAGTCACGGATTAAGAAAATCATCGATCACGTTTCACGGCTAAGTAAAATAAGCCCTTCACGCTTCACGCAAAAAGTATAGGGGGCCCGATCACGTTTCACGGCTAAGTAAAATAAGTCCTTCACGCTTCACGCAAAAAGTATAGGGGGCCCTCACACAGTATAAATACAGTAGACAGTGAATGGGAAGTATACTCACTAATTCTGATCATTAACATTAAGGGACGGAGGGACTGTCGGAGAGGCAAGATTCTTTTTTGTACACCAACAAGTGAATATATTTTTTCCCATTCGATGACTGGAAATTTTTTTTAAAGTGAAATTTACAGTCCTAGTTTTATACGCTCCATTTAAATAGACGAATTTAATAGGTCAATTAAATTCGTCCAATGTGATACAAAATATAAAGTAGACTCGTTTGGTCACACTCAGGGCCGTAGCTAGACGCGATAATTGGGGGGGGGGGGTATATTCATATATTCATGCATGTTCACATATCGTAAAAACAATCGCTTTCAAAAGAAATCCGTCGGGCAGAACACAATATGAATATGCACCCCCCCCCAAATTATCGGTCTAGCTATGGCCCTGGTCACGCCATGGTTTCATTGGTTTAATGCCACAAATAATGTAAATTGTGGTGCCCAGGATACAATGTTTTAGACAAATCGATGACTTTTAAATAGAATCTACAATAAACTGTAACTATTGAGGCAACCGGCCAAGCCCAAGTAAAATTCAAAGTAGTTGATCCTGGATGTATACATATGGGACAGAGTGTATCCATGTGGGGCAGTCCAATATAGAGCGTGCAAGGCCCTTCCCTCGAATAATATTATTTCCCATTTCTAAACCATGTTTGGTTTATGTTTACAGCTGCTCGGTAGTGACCACCATTCCAAAATGTAGCACCAAATAGACTGTACCTGTTTTATAAAACAATATTCTGGCCTGCCATTGTACATAACATACAATTACAAAAATGGGTACGCAGCGCGTACATGTGTTAGCCTCAAAAAGCTTGCCTAAAGACTGCATACAAAACAACAAGGCAGAAACCGCAGAATGTTTGAGCAAAATAGAGTTCACAAGCATATATACTATTAAACATACTTATTACACATGCACCTACATAATTATAACTAGAAGTCACTATTGCAAGGAAAATCACCCCCAAGGCCCAAGGGATGAAAGCTAGGTAGCATGCGCAATTTGCTGAATAAGGAACTGTTTATATGATCCCGCTTTGCCAGGACGAGATATGAGGCAGGATGATTTTGATATATTGAAATAAGTCACACTCACAGTGCATGATTCAGCAAACGAAAGGTTGTTCAAGCAGCAATAATATTAATCTTCTTGAACTACAAGATCTTCTCTACAACATTTGAGTTCTTTAACCAGCATTTGAACTTTCGTTTAGCCTAGTGACTTAATTCAATACATCAAAATCATCCCACCTTCCATCATGCAAACAGCCCCTAGCTTGGACGCCTGTTCAGAAACCCCTTACACAAAGTCGAAGGTCAGCTAAATATTCTAATTCTACTGCGGTTTTATAGTAGTGTATGTTTGAATGAAATAAATCCAAATAACTGCATGTATTTGGTCTTGTTACTCATGCATCTGTGCACAGTATATATATATATTGTTACTTGCATGAAGGCTGTATTATAGACACTCAGGTACCTTTCTGTTCCTCTATTTTGGGTAACATCAAACTGCTGTGGTGAAAGCTTTTCTTTTAATTCTTTATTGTCAAACTTCACTGGGTAGTCTTCATTTGTCTGTGACTGCGAACTTGCTACATTTAAATTTAATTTGTTACTAATATATAGTTAATTGTATGATGGTAACCACCTAGCTGTGAGCTGAAAAGGGGTAAAATGGGAGCTGGAATTTATGCATTTTTCCACTGTGAAAATGGATGTCCAACACGGCAAGTACAAAACGCAGGTTGCAGGTTGCAGGTTGGAATTTTGCAGGTTGCGAATTTTGCAGGTTGGAATTTTGCAGGTTGGGGATTTTACAGGTTGGAATTTTGCTGGTTGCCAGGAACTTTGCAGGTTGATAATGCAAACTTAAAATGACACCACTTTTTTACTATTCTAGTATAATTTAGTTGTGCATTTATTGCAGTCTGACTCCTTGTCGGCGCCTCTGCTCTAAGGCTAGTGGCCATCACCCTCGTGAAAACATTCAAAATGACCAGATTGGCTTGGACCTACAGGGAGACGAATGCAGGAACGTAGGAACCGACCGGGCCCCCCCCCCAAGTTTTGCCAAGTGCCCTTTTTCCGGGAGCAAAGTGCCCTTTTTTTTGCGTTAAAAATGTTTTAAGGATTGCCTTTTTTTGCCCAAAGCGCACTTTTCGAAACTTGAATTTATGTTATTTTCCGGAATGTCCGAAAATTTTTTTTGTATTTCCGGAAATTTTTTTTCATATTTAGGAAAATTGGATATATCTGGAAAAATTTTTTTTGGTATGTCCGGAAAAATGTTTTGAGACCTACCCCCCCCCCCTCCCCGTCGCCAACATTTCCGGGAAAAAAATTTTAGATGCCCTTTTTTATTCGGAAAGTGCCCCTCAAAGCCTGGTCCTCCCAACTTTTAGAAGCTTCCTACGCCCCTGGACAAATGTTTTGATTGTTGCGACGTGCCTACATGATGTGGCGGCGTTTGTACTAGAATGTTGTTAAAAGTTAACTAACTCTCGAGTAATGATACGGTAATTGGGGGCTTGAGTGGTCTCATTAGTGGGTGCAGAGGAGAGACACCTCATTCAGGCATTTTCTGAACTGCCACCACGTCATGTAGGCTCCTCGCAACAATCGAAACATTCGTCCCCCTGAAGATCCAAGCCAATCTGGTCATTTTGAATGTTTTCACAAGGGTGATGAGCAGAGGCTAGAAACATGGTAGCAGGATAGGCTGATATCAAAAGCGGCAACAAGGAGTCAGACTGCAATAAGTACACAATAAAATTATACTAGAATACTTTATAGTAGTGTAATTTTCAGTTTGCATCATCAACCTGCAAAATTCCTGTCAACCTGCAAAATTCCAACCTGCAAAGTTCCTGGCAACCTGCAAAACTCCAACCTGCAAAATTCCCAACCTGCAAAATTCCAACCTGCAAAATTCCCAACCTGCAAAATTCCAACCTGCAACCTGCAACCTGCGTTTTGTACCTGCCGATGTCCAACATAGTAATTGTAACTGCATGGGTTTCAAGCAAAATCCTATGACATTAAACAGTGCAGATTTAGTAAATGGGGACAACTTATTCACATTTTGTAAGGATGATATTTATGTAGCTAGATCTCATCACACCCTATGTCCTTTCAAAATAAAGTTAATATATGTAAGCAAGACTTGGAGCAAGTCTAGGATAATATTAATACCTCAGATGAAACCACATTAACAATTTTTAATGTTTATCTGTATTATATATGTAATTGCAATTAAATCATTCCAATGATCATGCTTTGCTGTGTATTAATTAATTATGTGGCATTTTTAAAGTATATTTTTCCCTTTTGACCCTACATATATCCTTTCATTACTGAAAATTGCAGGTCTTCAAGTTTTCGCACTACACCTTTTTGACAGTGAATGGGAAGTTTCCAATCAGGGAAAGGTCTAATAAAGGTTTTTAAAAAGTTTGTATATGTAATTATAAAGCACGATCTTTTGGGGGTACCTGATCTACAGAATACCCCATTAATTACATCTGAAGGAAGCAACATTTTCAAGAAAAAACTAGTGTCACATAACTCCTTTTTGAATTTAAAGAGGTTAACCCATTGAGTGGCAGCACTCTCTACTTAACGAGTAAAATTGTCTGGCGTTACAAAGTAAAATAATAAACTAGGGTGCATTGGCACTTAAAGGGTTAAGAGGATGCATTGGCAGATTGCTTGATTAATTAACCCATTGAGTTATTGCCTACAGTGTAGAACTCTCCACTTGACGAGTAAAATCGTCAGGTGTTAGACAGAGTAAAATAATAAACTAGGGTGCACCAGGCTTAATAGTAATTGACTTCATTTTGGAAACATTATTATTGCCATATCAGGCCTTTATAAACATTGTTTCTTGATGGCATTTTTATTTCCGAATGTGTTATAAAATTTTGAGCCTCAAGTTTGTTGTTTTTTCTTGTTTGTCAATAGTTTGCACTAGAAAGTCGCTGTTGCCACCTTAACTGCTGGGTATTACTAGTACAAAATTAGCACTAAATGATGGTAATTTCTACAGTGCACCAACAAGTCTATAGTTTGTTTTTTAAAATACTGCCATGTGTTTCATACGCAATGGTATTGAAATTATCTTCATAAAAAATATAAATATAAAAATTATTAGATATTAAAAATTTTAGTACATGTACAGATACCTGTATCACCCATGATAAAATTACAGCATATAATTTGTAATACAAATGAATTCACTGCAATTATAAACACTTTGTAACATAGATTGTTACATTTCATAACTAATTTATTTCAGTGCCCTAAAATTATCATTTCAATTTTCAAGTCATTGTCTCATTGAAAATTCAGTGTTTCCACGACACCAATAAATCTAAAATTTCAATTTCCAACCTGCGAATTTGGAACACAAAGTTACAACATAGAGGACTACGGTTACACAAGGTCATTTGGAGACGTCATATATAGAAATAGATAGTTTTTTTCCTAACGATTTAAAGCTACTATTAATTCCTGATCTCGAAGATTTACTAACTTATCGAATATCGATATCAGTTATCATTATTACGACTTGAAAAGTGATAATATTCGTCATCTTCGTTTGACATACACGTAAATTATAGGAGATATTAGAGACATTAGACCATATATTAGTAGTGCGGTTTGACGGCCAGGGGAGACCCTAAATCTTGTAACCGCTGGACGATGCTTTACAGTTTACATTTTTGACTCGAGATAACATAAACTCTCAATACAAGTCCAACTATGGTTTTACAAGGTTTAATTAAGATACGCAATTTATTATACTATCTGTTTAAATCTAATCTGAATTATCTGACCTTTCCATATAGATTAGTATTATTTTTACATAATTCACTTTTTTAATCATCTTTAGAAAAGTTCACACATTTTACATTTCCAGCATTTGGGGGTCCCCTCTGGAAAAATTGGGTCCCCTTCAGACTTAGTGCCTTTCCTTTGGAGGGAGAGAGAGGGGGGATGTTACACCAAAACAAATTTTGGTTAGCGAAGTCACCATGAAAAAGTTTGATCGCTTCCTATTTTTTCGCGGCGAATGTTTTCGCTAGGTTAAAAGACTTTCAAGTTTACCAAGCCCCATTTTTACACTCTCACAACTACTTGAACATTGACGCAAATGTCAGTCAGGAGATAAAACAGGAACTGACAGTCTTGGTCGAATGCCTACAGACTGAAAACTTTGTGCAAAGTTGTAATGTTTCTATAGCAAATTTAGCACGAAGCCTTGACTGCCGGCGTGATTGTTTCTAAACCTCTAGAGCATAAATTCGGAAATGGTCAATTGAATTTTAATAACCGTACTGACCCTGCCGTAATACTAAGCGCTGCCCTTCTCGAAATACGATGTTTTCGAAGTTGTGTTTCGTAAACATAATGGGTGCTCCCAACCTCTGATGAACAAATTTTGATTTTTGCCCTATAATTTCGTAATAGGTATAAATTAACTTCAGAGACACTGAAAACTGCATATGGTGGTTGAATTTTAGTGAGATAGATGACCTATTGCTCCGTTTCCATGGTAACCTGCCAAGGCCGGCGAGAGGGGGGGGGGCAAAATACCCGGGGCCCGGAGTGCTCAGAGGGGCCCGGAAAGCTCGGGAAAATGTTCGTATCGTTTATCATCGCTATATGTTTGTCCTAAATGAAATACGCCTACTTGCACATTATTTGCTGATCCGGTCGTGATTGATCGTAAAACGTGCCAAATGTGAAATAAAGGGTATGACTAAAGGGAGAGTTACCAATCGGAGAGTTATCTCGGAGAGTTATGATTTTGGAGAGTTATGTTCGAACCACGCCCAAACTACGCCCACTTTCCCCAATGACCACACCCAATTTCGTAACTCTCCCGATGTTTCCTTGAAGTAACATGAGAGAGTTATGAAGATGTTAGAGAGTTATCATTTTTTATACTGTAACTCTCCGCGTTCACGATTGTGGCAATGAAGAGAGTTCGGTCAGTTTTTTGAGAAAACCTTTAAATAGTAAAGCTTGTTTCTTCAGATTTTCATCTTCTATTTGAGGGTACCTAAATATCGAGTCAGGAATTCGAGCCAGGACTCGAGCTAGGACTCGAGCCAGGACTCGATTCAGGACTCGAGCCAAAAATGACGTCAGGTGATTTTGATGGATGAAAATTTACCAACAGCGTTCTCACTTTTAAGGAACTTTCCTTAAATTTAGACTATTCGTTCACCAACAATGCGAAATGTTTAAGGAAATTTAACTGAATCTGAGGAATTGTTTATCGATAACCTAAGTGATGTTTCGCAAATGGGAAGTGAGAGAACTTGTTTACCAAATCAATTTCCCGCCTTTTTCCACCAGAGTCGATAAAAGAACTAAACTGACGATAGTCTATATTTGGTATATTTGTACATACAGAGCTGTCAATCTCATCTTTGGCTATTTTAGGGGCCGATTACATGGAGCAGGAGCATTTTCAACCCCGGGGTTGAACTCAGCCCTGTTAACCGGGTTGAATTTTTTTGCGATTACATGGACGATTTCAACCCCGGGGTTAAAACGTTATACTATACGTTCTCGGCATCGATTCGCGGAAGTAAAAAAGCCTTTATTTTGTTTTCTTGTAAGAAATAGTCACTACCACGCATGCTCGAATAACTCATTATAATTTCAGCCCTGGGTTGAAACGATTACATGACAAAATTTTCAACCCAGGGCTGAGTTCAACTCCGGGATTGAAATTTCAACCCTGCTAGCTGAAGCAGGGTTGGAATTTCAACCCCGGGATTGAACTCAGCCATGGGTTGAACATTTTGTCATGTAATAGCGCGTTTGATTTTGATAGAGTTTTGTATTACAGACAGGGCTGAAATTTCAATCCGGCAAACAGGGCTGAGTTCAACCCCGGGGTTGAAAATGCTCCATGTAATCGGCCCCTAACTGTAACGGTTATTAGCGTCGGAAGACAGTGAATGTTCCAACCTCGTCCCCAGGGCCTTTTAAAGAAAGATGCGAAGGGACGAGGTTGTGAATGTTCTACTACTAGCAAATTAGCAAATTTATAAATACAACCTTTCAACTAATTACGCTAATCACCTTGTGTAATTTACCAATGAGAGCGAGGTCCAAGACCAAAAAGTATGTGTAATTATCGAAAGGGTGTATTTGGTAATACAGTTAGCCAGTGTGGCCGGCTCTTCTATAATACAGTTTGGTGATATTGGCGTCTATTACAGGAAAATAAGGCAGGGAGAATTATCCTACTCTTTGACGAATGCTAAGCGGCAATGAGCGGCAACAAGTATCTGTTTTGTAAAGAGCGAGAGACAACCTCGTTCCCAGGGCTTCAGTGTGAGGACGAGGCGAGACACGAGGAAGCCCTGGTCCGGGCCGGTCACTTTTGCATTCTGATTGGCTAACACCATATTGTCTAAAAATAACTGAACTTGACGGTTGACAATAACAAATTACAATACAATTCAACATTTAATAGTATTTTTTACTTTGAAAGATGATTTTGCAAAGCATACTCGTACACACAAGAATCATAATATGATTCTTGTGTGTACGAGTATGCTTTGCAAAATAATCTTTCAAAGTAAGACGTTTTCCCGACTGCACAATTTACTTTCGCCTCGGCCGGTTACAAAACTCAAAAGCCGTGTCGAAGTGAGCTGTGATGTTTCCTGACAAAACAAGAAATGTCTACTGTTATTTAAGTTTTCCTTGTACAGTATTTATTAGTGCAGATGTCTGATGAAATACTACGCGTATTGCATTGTAGTAATATTTTAATTTACAATATTCTGTACTGACAAATAAAAGCAAGACAAACAATTAAATGAAACTACTAAATTAATTCGAGAATTAATTTAGGTCCTGTTTACTTAATAGCTCTACGCCTAGGCCGATGTAGACTACAAGATTCGCACGCCACCCAGTTTTTCAGTTTCAAAATACGCCGAATACTTGAAAATTGCGACTATACGATAAAATAAAACAAAGATTGTGAAGGGGATAAAATTTGTAGGCAAGCATTTCTGCGGAACGGCAAGTGTTGGTGTCTGGCGAAACAAGCGAACCGTATATTCCTGTACAGCGTAAACAGGTTACGCGAGGTTTTATATTTGTGTTTATTTAATATATTGAACTAAGTCAGATCTATAAGAGCATATTTAAACTAAATATTAATTATAGCAATAGCCATATTGTTCAAGACGAGAGAAAGGAAATTTCGTGTGAATCACCACTTGCATGGAGACGCCCAGATGCAGCTTGGATGCAGAGCTTTGCCTGTAGTAGATCTTCATAGATTTTAGCTGATTCGTGCCAAACTTCGCTCTACACATAAATAATATCGATTGAGAAGTCTTTTGGCTATTTATTTGTTTCGAAGACTTAATTGCATATTTCATTAAAGAATATCTCGCCACTCCTTGACGAGTAGCTGTCAAATACTGCCATTTTTTGACGTCACGTGACCGGCCCGGACCAGGGCTTCCTCGTGTCTCGCCTCGTCCCCACACTGAAGCCCTGGGAACGAGGTTGGAGCGAGAGACTGCTAGTGATCGGCAATACCAACTGTTTTAGTTCGATAAAATACTGGCCGGATATTTCCCTTTTTTGGATATCGATATTTGTGCAATATATCAAAGACAAACAACAACAATGGTATTGACTATTGTTTCATTCACTGTCTTCCGACGCTAATAACCGTTAATACAGTTAAGCCAAAGTCAGATGAGATTGACAGCTCTGTATGTACAAATATACCAAATATAGACTATCGTTCTTCAGGGACGGACCATTTGATTTTTCATGGGGGGGGGGGGGCGCAAATCCGAAAAAAAATATCGAGCATGTCTCAAATTGAAGAAAAAAAATCGAACATCAACACCATCAAAAAAAATATCGAGCACAAAAAATTTCTAAATTAGCAATACTCTATATTGAAAGAAAAATGCTCCAGCCCGATTTCTGGTTCTGAATTCTGGTTGTTGCTTTGCAACATCCGTGAGTCAAAAATGCAATCTGAACAATATTTTTCACGAAAGCAAAGGGCACTTTGCCACCGGAAAAATGGCACTTTTGGTGTCTTCTGAAAACGTGGGTGACTTTGCCCCCCGGTTCCTACGCCCCTGTACCGTGTTGAGAACACTGATATGATTGGGAACCGTGAGAATTTCTATATAGATGCCATTATGCCAATGCAAATATTAATGGTAGAGTTGATTTAAACTAAAAAATGACACAGTACATTTGAATAATTTATTTATAATATGGTATGTTTTATTTCCCAGTACATAAAGTATATGGAACATGTCAACTGCAGAAACAGTTTTTTTATATTAAGACAATTATAGTTTTTATGTTCTTGAACAAAACATTTATAAACATTAACCTTAAAAATATTAACTATACCTATAAAGTATATATTTAAATATCTACAACGATTTTTAATGACAATTCGCAATCAGTCCGTCCCCGTATATTCTGTATATTCAAATACATTCTTCAGCCGGAATATAACCATACGTGAATGATGGTTTTATAAAAATACTGAATGCAGGTATTATTGCATTAACGCTATATTAAAAAATTAATTAAAAAAAATATCGTGCACGCGCAATATTCGATAAAAAATAATCGTGCGGAGTCGGTGAGGTCCAAAAAAAAATCGAGCACTCTCAAAAAAGCGCCCCACCCCATGAAACATCAAATGGTCCGTCCCTTAGTTCTTTTATCGACTCTGGTGGAAAAAGGCGGGAAATTGATTTGGTAAACAAGTTCTCTCACTTCCCATTTGCGAAACATCACTTAGGTTATCGATAAACAATTCCTCAGATTCAGTTAAATTTCCTTAAACATTTCGCATTGTTGGTGAACGAATAGTCTAAATTTAAGGAAAGTTCCTTAAAAGTGAGAACGCTGTTGGTAAATTTTCATCCATCAAAATCACCTGACGTCGTTTTTGGCTCGAGTCCTGAATCGAGTCCTGGCTCGAGTCCTAGCTCGAGTCCTGGCTCGAGTCCTGGCTCGAATCCTGACTCGATATTTAGGTACCCTCAACAGGAAATAGTACAACTTGACTCGGTCAAAACAATGAGATGCTTGCCGCAGAAGGGTCAAAATACCCCCAGAAGCATGTTTTGACGTGTATTTGGCAGTAAATACGGTAAGCATAGTTGCAAGAAAATTGAAAAAATTGCGAAAATTGAATCTTTCAGAAATTCAGGTTTTGCAAATATTTTCCCATATCAGCCAATATAGGGCATTACATTGGAAAGGTTTTCTGGTTCTATCTAATACGAGAGCTGTATCTGATCGAATGTTGGGCTTTGTAGGTAATCCAAGTGAGCATGTATAATAATTTATTTACTCGTACTCGCTTCACTTGGTAAGTACTAAAGTACTACTAGTTTCTACTAGCGTGGAATATTAAAGCTGAAACTTGAGAAACGAAAGTAAATTCACAATAATTTACTAAAATGTGGAAGTTTTTTTCAAAAATCTCTTCATTGCCACAATCGTGAACGCAGTGAGTTATAAAAAATGATAACTCTCTAACATCTTCATAATGTTAACGAGAGAGAGAGAGTTACGTCAAACATAACTCTCACATGTTAGTTCAAGGAAACATCGGGAGAGTTAAGAAATTGGGTGTGGTCGTTGGGAAAAGTGGGCATGGTTTGGGCGTGGTTCGAACATAACTCTCCGAAATCATAATTCTGCGAGATAACTCTCCACTTCATAACTCTCCGTTTAGCCGGTCCCTGAAATAAACGATCGTTTTCTCAGCAAAAACAGTTAGCTGAACATCGATCACATTGCGCCGTTTTATCAGTTATGCGGCGATTTCTTGCAAGTAATTCGCTGGCAATTCTCTCGTTGATTGCGATTAAAAATAGCCAGCGGGAGTGTCGAGAGGGACAAGGGGGCTGTGTTCACCAATCGTCATTTTGTCCCGGGGCCCGTGGTTGGCTCTCGCCGGCCTTGTAACCTGCTTGGCATTTCTATTGTTTTCCTTATAATAGGCGGCAGAAAGAGCAAAATCCATCGCCACAGCTAGAAAGAGCATTTTACAAAGCAATTAAATCTACCATCACTTGTCAAAAAAATTATAAAAAGTCGCTGTTATGTGGACTTATCTCACAGACTTCGGCTGAAATGCCACCCAAAACTGGCGGCGTGAGAAAGGCTAATTGCCTATTGGTTTGATATGTTTTCCAAAGCTCATATATTGCAGTAGAAAACAGTCATGTTGTTTGAAAAGCTCATGTAATAATATTTGATATGTCCATGTTGTTTTCATATAACGTTCAGGTTCTTTCTTTTTTCTTAATGCGAGGGAGGTTGCTTAGATGAGTGAGGGTCGGTTTTGCAAAACAAACTGAATTAAAATAGGCGGGGATATAGATGGGCGGGGAGGGGGAGAGGTGTCTGACTAACTCAAAATTCCAGCTTGAATGCTGGTTCAGCTTCAAATTATAAAACAAAAAACATTTAACCCCAAGCAAATTAAAGTCTTTGTCCTAAGTTCTTTTTTCCTTTGACTTTACCATATAGGTACTAAAATATCGTTCTAGGTTTTAAGCTTTTAGTTGATGCCTTTAATGTAGCGTTTGTAGTTGCATGCTGCTGCACTGTACTGACGTAAGGCCACATAAAATAAATTCCTTGATTCTCATCACTACACTTTGAAAATGTCGAAGAGGCGGGAGGTTTATATTTTATATGTATATAATTTTATATATATCAATAAATAAAAGTGTCACAAACTGAAATAAACATATTTCTCCACGAACAATGACTGGCCCTTGAACTGAATGCGAAGTTCCGTTAAAATGCAATGAAATTTCTTTCAAGGTTCTATTTGTTTGAAATTGGCAGTTTAAAATGGCACTAAAAACCCAATATAAAATATAAAAAACTTAACTGTCTTGAAATATTTTGTCGGGCGGTACATTTATTTTGTATAACAAAATATAAAAAAATTTCACGCGGCTCTTAAAATACAGTCGGGCGGGGCGGTGATGAGAATCAAGGAATTTATTTTTATGTGACTTATGTGGCCTAAATCGTAATTATATACAGTAATAGGATTGGGCGGCCGAAGATATGTTGTTTCCCGAGTTATCCTTGGCTGTTAAGTAATGATGTCAGTCTAAATGACGTACTTCCTTCCATTGGGAGGGCAAGGCTATTGAAGGTTGTGAGAATTTTTTTCTTCACCCATTTTCTCTAACCAGCCATTTATTCAAAAATCCTCAAAACCTTCAATAAAATAAAGCGGCTGCTACGCAGGCTATGGAGTATGGCTCCCACATTGTTCTCCACTCTGGCTTTGACTCCGCGCACATGTTTTGCATTGTGCTCGACACTTTACACTATAAACATATTATGTGAACTGTTTTGTTGTTATTAAATTGAAATTATTTTTTTTTGTTATTTTTTATTAATTTTTTGATTGTTTAGTCGAGTGTTTAGCAACGATAAACATTTTAGCAATACAATTCGAGACTAGATTTAGTGCGGTCCATACATTCTAACTAAACTAGTATTGTTGTGGACATTGTGATACAGACTCTCAACGGTCTCACTCGGTCTGTGCCAGCTCGTGTGCCACAGTGCCAGCGTATAGGCCCGTATAGTTCTATAGTTGAGTCGCTATAGTTGAGTTAAATAGGATGTTTACGATATCGTGAAAACTGAACATGTTCCTTCCTTTGAATGTTTTAGCCAAATTTATCAGAAACTCTAATGCCTGCAGGGGTCAGTTAAAACTCTTAAGTGCATTGTGCATGCATGGATATAATTTGCGCTGAAACGATCTTTCTACTAGATTTGAAATATTTACAATTCTAATTGTAGTAGGACCAAAGTTTATTTATAATAGGACCAAATTCTGTGTCAGGACGACTTACATTAATTTAATTTAATGTTGTTTGATGCCCGCAAGTCGTGTTTTTCGCGTTATGAATCCGCGTGCGCCATGACTGAAACAGCGACGTTGCACCGCTGTGAAACAAGATACTGTACAATAAGTAATAACTATTAGCAAGTGAATCCAAAGAATATGCTTGAAACAGAGACAAGATAAATACAATATGATAATTTTAGCAAGTGTTCGACTTCGAAATACTTCAGTCTTTACTAGACCTAGGCCAAGGGATAATATAATTCCAACAACAATATTGCGCCTTCAAGGCAGTGTTCAAGGCTTCCAGCAACACTCCTTACATGTTTTATAGTCGCGTGGGCGGCGTGGCAGAGCCAATCATTAATCTTGCTTGAGACAGCCTACAAGATTATTTGAACCTCGATTTGAACTAAAATTTAGTTAACTATTACAAGCTTACTGGAAAATTCTAAGGTTAAGCCCTAGCTTATCATTTCTGGTCATTACCCATTTCCTGCATTGAATTTCCTGTGTCAATATCGTGAACACGTCACAAGTGCACGATTTTTTCTGGTTTGTTCATGTGTTAACCTAATGCTGTCCACATGATAGCCATGCATTTGCTACGTGCACCGCAACACAGCACGCGTTGATGACGCCTCCTTGACACCTGTTTATTCAACCAATCAGAAAGCGTATAGTAAGTGGACCGAACCGTTTATAATTTTGATATCTTATACAATACAAGTTAGTTTATCTTGGTTGTTCTTGTTAGAAAGATTTCAACACACTTTGAAACTTAATATGGAACTCGCTTTCTTAAACATAAATAATGTAAGTGTAAAATTTCATATCAATAGTGATCAATTTTATTCGAACACTCTATTTGCCGGTCATGGAAAGCCTGACTGATGTTAAATTTTCTATTCATTTTATAGGAGGATGACCTTGAAACTTACAAAACTGCTACAGTTACTGACAAAGAAAGCAAGTCACAACAAACGGGTAATGAAAGTGAAGCGGTTGATCCGTGGGCACTGCCTGAATTTGAAAGAACTGGTCCAAAATGGCAAGGTAACTTAAATTTTGGCGCAATTTTACATTTGCCGGTTGATTCATTTCAATTCATAAATGGCGCCATTTCTTTTCTTTAGAATTAACGACGGGCGGTAAAGTGAACCTCGTTATTCGCACTTTTATCAAGATTATCTGCCTTCTTTGCCTTCTATATTTGTTCATATGTTCCCTAAACTTTCTCAGCTCTGCTTTCCGGTTACTGGGTGGGAAGACGGCTGGGAAAGTGTTTGCTGCCGACGGAATACTCTCAAATCCTGTTGCTGGTTTGATGATTGGACTTCTAGCAACTGTTCTGTTTCAAAGTTCTTCCACTACCACTTCAATAGTCGTCGCAATGGTCTCCTCAGGCAGTAAGTATGGTGCAGTAAAATTTGAAAGAAATTTGAAGAATAAATGTAATAATATAAAACCCCAAGCTAAGGCTATTTACAGTCGTGCCAATAGAAGCGTCTTTATATAAATACAACTTTTATATATATTAAACCTGATACCGAAACAAACCACCGGCTACCTTGGTTTATAAGTTAAACTAAAACCTAAAAGAACTTTAATAAAATTTTAAATATCTGTATTTATAGCGGAGCGCAAATTTTTTTTTCAGTTTGTACTTTCGAAAACTCATGGAATTAGTTCGCCACGTGTTTGACTAAATTGGTTGCCAAGGTCAACTTTGCCTTTGTCTATGCATTTTTCACTCCAATGTAAATTAGATAAAAATATTATTTTGATCAAAATGTGGCAGTAGAAGAACTGAGGATGCTTATTGTCTTGGCATTAGGCAGGGAATTTGCGTCAAAAGATAGCTAGCCAAGTTTATCGAAATATCAAATTCCAACCATATGTCTCAAATGTCGATATATTAACTTCCGCTGCAGTTATTTACATAATTGTCATAGAATTAAATTCTGTCGTGTTACATTGATTTCGTAATACTTTTATGGCTACAAACTAGTATTTCTATAGAATGTTTCAATATTGTATGGAACGTATGGTTTTGCAAGGACTTTGCCCCTTCATCAATTATGAAAATTATTTTTTGTTGTTATTTTTTATTAATTAATCAATTGGCAATTGCAGTGATGGGGGGGGGGAGGGGGGGTGTATAGGGGTATACAAGTCCGCCGATCCGCCCAAATTTGAAGCAAAATCTGCGATCCAACAATGGTCTTGTCTAAATTTGAATCCGCTAAAAACTCTACTATGAAGTCACAATCCAGGATCTGAACTAAATTGCAAGCTAAATCCACAATAATCCGAGCCTAAAATATTAGATAAATCCGCAATCTGAACTTGTATTAATAAGATCCGCAAATCTGTGTAAAATATTCGCCAGATCCAAAATCCGAACAATTTGTTCTGTGAAATCTGACCCGAAAACCTATTCAAACCTCAGTGATATAAAGTAATAGTATGCATGCTTTTTTACTTTGAAATCTGGTGTGGACATAATTAAATATAGTTATATTGTGCCCTAGTTTATTATTTTACTCTGTTTTACACCAGATTATTGAACTATAGCTCTGTCTAATGCAGACAATTTTACTCATGCAAGGGGATAGGCTGTTGCTCAATGGGTTAAGCAAATTAATTAAGTATTTAATTTCAGGCAATATGTTTGAGGACTGCAATTACCCCCACCAAAAGGTCATAATAAGTTTCTGTCACTAATGTTTTCTATTTTTTACAGTCCTGGATGTTGGACAAGCAATTCCGATTATCATGGGAGCAAACATTGGCACCTCTGTGACCAACACCATAGTTTCCATGGGTCATGTGAAACAGCGTGATGAGTTTCGTCGAGCATTTGCAGGAGCAACAGTTCATGATCTGTTCAACTGGCTTACAGTCCTTGTCCTACTGCCAACTGAAGTTATAACGAAGCATTTCTTTGGCTCTTCCTATCTTTTCTACTCCTCAAAAGCTATCACAGATGCATTGGGCATTGAGAAAAAGCAAGGAACTAAAGTAGAATTTCTAAAGACTATAACCAAACCTTTCACCAATCAAGTTATTAAAATAGACAAAAATGTAATCAAACGTATTGCTGAAGGTAAAGATGTTGCTGCTGATGAAAGTTTGATCAAGTACTGGTGTAAGACAACCAAAGTTTTCAACAACACCCTGAATAAAACTGTCAAAGTTGGAGTGGAGCCATGCAAGTTTCTTTTCCATGATACAGGAATGAAAGATTCATTGGTTGGCATTATTTTATTAGTTCTTTCTATTGCTTTGCTCTGCTTTTGTTTGGTGTGTATAGTTAAATTATTGCATTCAATGCTGAAGGGCAATTTAGCTTCAGTTGTTAAGAGGACCATTAATGCTAATTTCCCTGGGCCATTTAAGTATTTTACGGGGTATTTTGCCATTTTGGTTGGCGCTGGTATGACCATGTTGGTACAGTCCAGTTCAATCTTCACATCAGCACTAACACCATTGGTTGGAATTGGCATTGTGACAATTGAGCGTATCTTCCCATTGACACTTGGTGCAAACATTGGTACCACTGGTACTGCTATTCTAGCTTCCCTTGCTAGTTCATCGAACTTTCAAGCAGCATTACAAATTTCTCTGTGCCATCTATTGTTCAATCTGACAGGAATAGCCATCTGGTATCCATTGCCATTCATGCGGAATGTTCCTATCAAGTGTGCCAAGAAACTTGGTGATACAACTGCAGACTATCGTTGGTTTGCATTGGTTTATCTTGTCATATGCTTCTTTATTCTACCTGCTACAATATTTGGGTTATCCCTAGCTGGTGCGTACATCCTACTTGGTGTCCTTGTTCCTATTGCCACCTTGCTGTTGTTGGTTGTAATAATCAACCTTCTACAAAACAAGATGCCTTCCATCCTACCCACATTACTAAGGACATGGAAATGGCTTCCTGAGTGCCTGCGCTCACTGAAACCCTATGACAAAGTGTTTGTCAAAATCATTGAGGTGTTTAAAAGTTGTTGTGGTAAGAAGCAATGTGCAGTTGATTGTGATGAACCAGAAACTTATGTTTAAGATTACATTATATAAAAATTTAACATGCTTGACCTTATTAACTCTTTCTCATCCATACACATTCCCATTGGGAAATGAATTTGTCAGGCTTTCTGGTTTGTGCTAAAGAAAAAAACATGATAGAGTCAACAAGTGTTGGGTCTCAGCCATGCCCATAACATACAAATTTAAGTTTGACTTCAGATGTGGATGGGAAAGAGTTTTAATGCATACATTTGAAGTAAATTGAATGCTAACCCAACACTTTTGTGTTTCATAATTATATTTCAAAGAATAGAAAAATCTGCAATAGGTTTTTACTGATCAAAATATGATTATAAAACACAAAAGTATTGTTGTGTTCTACTTATACCAGGGAAATTGCTCAAAATTCATTCAGGCTTTGGCACATTCACATATTTATATTAAGTTCTACTCCTTGAATCTTTTGAGCCATCTGCTCCATAACAAAAATATCAAGTAGTCAATGATGCTTCATGCTTGTGCATGAGCTTTAAAATAATTCTTTATTAATTTTATATAATGTTTTATTGTGTGATAAACTGATAATTCATATGGCCCCATCTAAAGTATTAACAAGAAAGTTCCTAGTTTGATTAACTACGTTATAGTAACTGTGATCATCTCTAATGTTCACAAGAATTATAGTAACAAATTAAAAAATTTATATAAAGATATTTATGAAAGAGATTACTAGAAAAATTATTATTAAAAATTTTTAGAAAATGGGTGCTTTCTTGTTGAACATATGAATTGTTTAACATGTTTAGAAAAGCTCTTGAAGTTGCTTTTTCATAGTTAATTTATAAAATAGTTATGTTATTTTATTTTGTGTATGAATGAAGTGCTAATAAAGTTCTTATTTGTTCACTTTAATGCCAGGGAATCTCATAAGACCTTCAGCAGGTGAGTATTGTACAAATATTAATTTTTAATCCTTGTAGTTTGTTCATTGTTTTTGTTTCACGGCCTTGCTACCAACCAACTAGTAACCATTCTTTTGTAATAAGGGTATAATTTAGCTTTCTAGATAATTTCCCCACAGGCTATATTATACGCATTACCAAAAAGGAAAATAACTCGATATTTCACAATATTGTTACCACAGTTTCAAGAAATAGCAGTAAACAGTTACTACAACAAATTGATGCCTCAATATATTGTGTGTATAATACACCCACGTAGTCTGATGATGGCATTGACATGAAACTGCATGCAGTTACCGAATTTTAAAACTTTTTAATTTACCATTTTTTAAGTTTAACATTAAATTTTAATACAGCAAATTGGCCAACAATGTTTGAAATAATTTTATGACAATATATCATTTTTGCAATGACGTCATTTTGGGATGGTATATTAAGTCAACAGAATATACATAAAGCCACATACACCACAGTCCACACCAACCCAATTGTCCCTGATTTATATCTAACTGATGTGCTGCTTATTTACAATTATTTAGCTTTGTTTCCAGATTCTACTACTGTATTTGCACTACATATGTTTCTTCCATTCGTATTTTATTCACTTTTGTCTTTACTAAAATTCTAAATGATTTCTCCACACCTCTTCAGACATAGTTGATAGTTCTCACTAACGTAACGTCTTACTTGACATGAAGCCGTACTTGGTAGGTTTATCCCTTTAAGTGGCAATGCGCCCTATAGCTATTTAATAGTTAATACTTTATTATTTTACACTCTCTAACGCCAGACGATTTTACTCGTCAATGGGGGATTGCTGCCAATCTATAGGTTCAAAAGGATTTTCCGTTCCTTGATAGATATACACAAAAACTAAATATTTATTCGTTGGACATTTCCCTTGGCTTTGAGTTTGGCCTATTTATATGTGCAATAAAATATTTCTTTGAGGATCATTGAAAAGCAAAACCTTTTGACTTGTTCTTATTTACGCGTGCAAAATAATTTAATTTATTTCTTCCTGCAAAATAATCTAATTGTTTGTTTGTGCCCTTTTTAGGTTTCGTTGCCGTTGGTTTTCGATTACTTCTCACTCACTTGATTGCGTGATTTTTACAATCGGAATGACATTAACTAGTCATTAGATGCACAATCTGTATGAACCAAGCAAACACCAATATCATAATAGGGCAACGTTGTTATGCAACAATATTGTAGTTGCGAAAAACATGGTGTTGCTTGTAACAGTATTCCATGCATTGTATATAAATATTGCATGACTACGCTGTTTACAAGACGCATTGCGCAACGTTCATGCAGAACTGGTAATTGCATCAGTATGCAATTAATTTCTTTTACTTGGTGTTTATAGCAATCTCGTTCCCCGAGCCTGCGATCCTCGGGAAGGAACGCGAGGCTCTGGGATAATCCGTTGCCGGAAGCCAGGAATTGTGGCTAAGATTGAACTACGCATCCATTTCAACGGCCAATCAGATTCCTCCCCGAAACGGATTATCCCAGAGCCTCGCGTTCCCGAGGATCGCAGGCCCGGGGAACGAGATTGTGTTTATAGCTACATGCACATATACTACCGTTTCTGCACCTGTTTGTTGTGATCCAAAGAACAAAAGATAAAACAAAAGTGATATTCATCCGAACTAACTTTGCATGAAAAAGAGGTTCGTAAATGGCAGAACGAGCACCGACGTACATGCAGTCTTGCACTTGTGCAATACTAACAATGCATAAATATGAAGTTCGAATAATGTATGTTTGGCTAAAATTTCGTAACCCGTCGTCCATGACATATTGACAATTGAATTGTGTTTTCATGCATGAGAAACACCTGTGAAAATTTAAGTTTAAAAGAAATTTGTAAAACTCAGTCAGCTCCTGCCACTTCGAAAATATTCACTCAAACTTCAGTGGACTCTCGAGTAAAAAAATTGCGGAACGAGAAATATTTTCTTAACTAAAGTAACTTACTTTATAGACTATATTTTTTGGGCGTTAATAAAGGCCATGTTGCACGAGGCAACTCTTGCTGCAACTTGCAATTTCTCAAACAAAGCCATATTATATTTAAGGTATTCACAGAAAGTCTGTGAACACGGCCCACTTCGCTCCCCCAAAGTGTTTTCATTCTCATTTCTTTCATGCCTTCAATTTCCTCCAACCTCTTTCCTCCACACAAGCAAAGAGCCTGGGGTCGAGATTGTCATGGTGAGAAAAACGTCGGCGGGGTAAAACCTGGGCCATGCTTTCCATACGAGTACTTGTTAAATAACATGGATCTGTGTCAGAAAATGCGTTGCAAGTTGCAGCAACAATTACCTTGTGTAGCATGGCCTTATCAGTATTCCCTTGTATCTGTGAGCTCTTTTAAAATGTTTCGATTGAATCTGGATTCGTCTGAAAGGGCTAAGATTATATAGGCATACATTGTGATAAATAATACGTTGATTGATTCGTGACGGGCAGTAAAGCCAGTTTTCCACTTCAAGCGTACCGTACCGAAACGTATCAAAAACATTTCAAAATTTAGCCTGAATGTTGATTGGTTAATACTTCCGTAGTACGTCAGGAAGTTGACTTGCGGCGAACTCTTCATTTTGATGCGCGAAGCCGAATACACCCGGAAGTACGTGGATTTGTTAACCTCTTCAAGCTGCGCATGCTCACTAGTACGTTTCGGTGCGGTACGGTTGAAGTGGAAAACTGGCTTAACTCGCAGTAGTATGCGGTAGCTGCGTATACTTATACACACAAGAGAGCTCAATTCTGCACTTGTCAGCAAACCACCTTGCATACATGACAATCCTGTTATAGAATTTCGAATGTATGTCTAACACTCTACTTCGGTTCTCATTTCAGGTACGGACTCTCTCTTCATGTGGTAAAATTGTAGTCTTCCTCAGTACGATAACAGAGAACAAGACATACAACGTGAGAGATGCGTCATTTCCGATTTGCCATGGTTTCTAATTTTGAAAAAAAAGTTCGGCATACCATGAGTACTCGTACACAACTAACTGCATTAGTATTTCATGCATGGTACAGACAACTGTACATTTTTAGTCTATAGTCACTATTTCTCTGCTTTACGTTATTACTGTATGATTGGTACCATGGATGCGAAACAATGTCATGAAAAAATGTTTTGTTATATATATATAACTAGTGCTTAGCGCTAAATGTGTCAATGAGGTGATTTGTGGTACTTTTGAATTTTGATAAATGCATTGACATCACGCCAAGTAACAAGTGAAATATTTTTGCCGACCGGCTAATGCGCCGATCAGAACGAAGGTGTAACATCCCCCGGGCATTTGACTTTTTGGATTTTGCAATGATCAAATCTCCCGTATATTAAAGTAAAAAAAAACCCGGAAGTAGTGGTGCCGTCTGTGGTGGTCAAATACCCCATTGTAAATTTAATTTGAAGGTTAAAATTCAAAAAAACTTTCAACTTCCCCAGTCCATTCTGGTCGATCCGATCAATATTGAACATAATTCACATTTTGACTTCGAAAATCGTTTAATAAAAATTTCGTCATTTTCTTGAACACAAAATCAAAAAATGTGCTTTTGATTGACACGTTAAAGCCTGTGGTTTCTTATGTCAGCGGGAAGCAAGTATATCTATAATAGTCTTCATGTTAGGTAAACTAAAAGTTTTTTAGTTGTGGTCAAATCCATCCCCGTCCTCATTATAAGTGGAATCAAATGCCCCACCACTTTAAATTTTTCGACAACAAATGCCCGCCCCTAGGGAAAAACACGAATGGCAAATGCCCCTCTCGTACCCGGGAAGGGATGTTACACCTTCGTTTTGATCAGCGCATATCGTATACATGCCGATAAAATGGAGCCAGTCAGGGCTGCATAATATAGCGGACCACGGAACCATTGGTCCCAGACAATTTTTGGGGTTGGCAGAAAAAAATCGAGGGTGAAGCAATTTTCCCGGGCCCCAGGCTTTGGGGGGCCCCCAGGCAAAATATTTATGGTTTTCGGGTAAAGTACGTTCGTAGCCTGAAATAAAGTAGGAAAAGTCCCACGAAAGCAATGAACACATCCTAGTCCGGAAAATTTTTTTGTTGACCGGAGGGAGGTGATAGAGGGTCCCCAAATTGCAGAAATTTGTTTCGTTGGCCTTGCGGTCTCAGAAAATAAAATATTTTATGCAGCCCTGGAGCCAGTCCAAATCATTGTCCAGACTGAATAGCTTTTTCAGTCTATCAAGAGAATACAGTATCTCATAGAGAAGAAAAATACTCAACAGGAAATGTAGGCTCGGTTCCAGCCGTTCCCTCTTGTGGGCTCCCTCCAAGAGTTCCCTCCAAGAGAGCCCACAAGAGGGAACGGCTGGAACCGAGCCTACAGGAAATGCTGCTGAAAGCCTTTTACTTAGCAGGTTATTTTATTCATGTCCAGATCATTTACAATTACAAAGCGTTTTTCATTCATGAAATAAAATTGTTGTTTGAATATAATAGTTGTGGAAACAGTAATAAATTTACGTGGTGTTTCCACAAACAAAACTATTATATGTTTTATCGCCATGCAAACATGCAAAGAACTTATTGTTGTTTGAATGTTATATTTCTTTGTCACTCGGCTAATACAACAAAACAACAAGCGCTCGCTTGTTTTTCCCGCTTAAATCGCACTGTTTACCTCGACTTCGTCAATGTTTTATCTTCGGAAAAAAACAAAACTATTGAGCCGCTCTGTCGAGCGTCATCTTTTTCAATAATATTACTTATTCTTGTATAAATATTCAATATCTATTTCTATAATAAACAAATTATTTTTAACACCAATCATCTGTGTTGTTATAATCATATATGTTGTGTCTTGATCTCATGACCTCCGCCATATAGACTATAGTTGGACTATCGCATATTCGCATACATCAGATAGTGGCGTAACTGGCGGGTGTCCAGAGACGGGGGGGCACACGCCTGGGGGGGGGCAAAAATGACCATAACATTTTTGCTAGTACTTTGGGCAAGTTGCCCTGAGCCCCACTTATAGAGTGAGGGCCCGAAACTTCGCAACGGGTGGTCCCCAAAAGCAGGAACTGGTGAAATTTGGACTCCTTATTTTAGTAGCCATGGATGGGAAAGAATTTTTGTGACTTTTAATTTTTAATTTTGTGACTTTTAATGAATATGGTACTGACAGCAGATGGTTATATCATAGACTTTAGAAGAAGATAAATCATGTTATTAATATTAGCTCTTTTCATTATGTCTTCAGTCTTGTATTTGAGGGCAAATAAATAAAAAAGTGTCATCTTCACCACCATTAATAATTGCTGCCCTGCATGTAACACTGAAGTCCACTTATTAGCACCACTGTTCATTTGAGATTCTATGTATATTTTCTGTACTTTTTCGAGGGTTTTTCTGTGTAAGGCTAAGTGTACAGTGAAATAAAGATTGATGGTTGATATATGTTCTCAGGCATGAATCAGATGTATCCGGCCAGGATTTATTAGTCAAAATAATATTAAGGTAATTCCGCAGTAATTGTCACCGAACTCGTTAAGAAGATATGACAATCAGGATGGGCGATACCAGCTTTTTCATTCGATACGATATTTCCTCGATATTTGCCGGGTTTTTTCGATATCGATACCGATATCGATATTTTCCCAACTCGAACAACCATAACAACAAAAAGATTATTTTTAATCATTAACAACGGCAACAACGCTAACAATACAAACATTGAATAATATATGTCAGTGATTGCAACCAACATAACCAGAAACTCCCATCCTTCCCGTGGACCATTATAGCACCATAGAAAATGAACTATTTACGCCTATTTAGGCTTTTTGGTATCATTTTCATGATGATGCCGCTGACCAAAATGAAAAATATCGCGGGCGCAGAAATATCGAAACATCGATATTTCTTGCCAGTATCGATACTTTTCTTCAAAACCCTGGTATCGATAGTATCGAGTATTTGGTATCGATATCGGCCCATCCCTAATGATTGTCCATTTTTAAATGGGAGCGCAACTATGCTATTACAAACTAATAGCATGGCTTTTCGGGAGATTAGTGATTAAATGACCCCTTGCCCTCGGCAGGTTTGCGGAATTCCCTCGGGCTTCGCCCTCAGGGATTCCGCAAACCTGCCTCGGGTTACGGGGCCATTTAATCACTAATCTCCCTCAAGCCATGCTATTACTTATAATAAACTGATGAGAGCACTGGATAAGGGTCTATCATCTATGGTCTGTTATAATTTGCTTTCTATGCAAATAGTGAGCAAAAATTAAAGCAAAACTGTACAAGTTACATATATAGTACTATATCACTGGATATAGTACTATATATCTTTTTTATCGCTGGATAATTTTGCGAGTTTTCATCCAATTCAATCATATTTATGCTCAAAATCCTCGCGGTAAGTTTCTCTTTACCATAAAATTTGACCGAATAAGTTTCAAAACAATGCGACGGCAAAAAATGCAAAAATCTTGATTTTCGTAATAGAATCTATAGTCTTTTTGCCCTCTTGTACCGCCATCTTGGATTTATCATGTATAGGCCCCGCCTGCGCTAGGTATGCGTTAGCAATCTAGATCTCCTATATCTATGGGCGTACCGGGCAGTTGGCAGTCGGGCAATATTCGCTGAACAGTCGGGCAATTTTAGTTTATTAAAAAAAAAATTTGACAAATTCTGTCAATTTTGCGGTAACTTTTGGTATGTGGTATGTCCGGAAAAAATTTTTGTCCCCTAAAATGGTACACTGACCGAAATTTTTTTTGGCGACGGGGGGGGGAGGTCGCCATGAGCAAAGTACAAGTAGTCTTGAAAAAAAAATTCGTGCAGAGGTTAAGTGCATTAAAAAAAATTCCTGCAGACACATGAGACTGAAAAAAAAATTCGTGCCGCAAAAATTTTATACCCCCCCCCCCTCCCGGGATTTCTAATGGTCCGCCCCTAAGGCGTGTCTGTATTAATTTGTCACATTGTATTTTACATTTGATTGACAACACTATAAATAGTGATCGGCACAGACGTATTTTTATTGACTAAACCGGCAGGCTCTAATTCAATTCAAGAGCCTGTTCGCAGGCTAGGTTTTGGCACGTTGGAAGGGAGTTTTTGATGTATCGAACTGTAAAGTTGAATATATTTTTCGGAAGGTTCGATTGGCACGCACACCAAATTTTAGTGAGTTGGGAAAGTGAGAACTTCGTTATATTAGTGAAGAAAGAACCTTGACAGGTTAATTGAGTATGCGGTTTATCCTCTTGGCCAGAGCGAAAGTCCTTAAGCACTTGCTTAGTGGAGTTATAAACGTCATACTGAATATTTTTGCTGTTACTAGTTGCTTTTCAAAGTTCGTTAATTGCTTTGTTTGGGGATGTTTTAGGGCTTTACGGAGAACAGTTTGACAATGAATAAATTTGACAGTTGGGGGACAAATACTGAGGCCAAATTTGTTACGGGTTAGGAAAACAGTGCTTAGCGTTCCAGATATAGGTATATCAAGCCATTTACGGATATAAATGTTGACTTTGGAATCAATGTTTTCGGTGACCCACGTTTTCGATACGCAAATAAAATACGCTTATACTTCAAACACAGAAGTTCGATATAACAATGCTTTATTCTTCTAACTCACAATACACAGCTGATGAAGCCTAAGTACTAATAAAAAATTACACGTCATAGCTAGGTAACCTAGCCGTATATACTCTTCAGTTCTTCATCAGCTCGCATTGCACGGTTGTGTTTTTTGGCGCTGTTGAAATTTTTAAATAATTTTTACTTTCCGACGAGATTTTATTCAGTCTTCATGGCTTCTGTGGCCGAAGACCAGCCACCCATTGAGGACGGGGAATTGTTAGACCCGATAAATCTAACTCCGCGGGTATCGCGAGGAAATCATCCGGTGTCAGAAGCACCGAGGAAAAATTCCTCTGACAACTGCACGGCAGTTCAGAGCAAAAAGAGGAAACGCGAAGGGCGCTCCTCAAAGTTGGCCTCAAAAAAATCAAAGGCCTCAAAAAAACGCCGCTATAAGTCACGAACATACGATTCTTCGAGCAGCTCATCTAGCTCGTCTTCGAGCTCTGCTTCAAGCAGTGAATCAAGCACTTCGGGGGACGAAGAGTCGAGCATGCTGGAACCTAACAACTCGGAGATGTCGGTTGCCGGGCCGATCATTGAGTTTGCAGCAGCAGCTGTGTTCCAGGGTCTATCAAAAACTGCCAGAAAAGCGATGGCAGGAGAAACCCCAGTGCCTTTCCACCCGGACTTGCGCCCAAAAAAGGTTGACACTTTCGTCAAAAAATTTTTGAAGCGAAAAGGCGCGAACTTTAATACCGCCATGGATCGCCGCCAGTTGAACATGGCTGGCCGAATGCTTGACCCAATTGGCCCTCTTTCCCAGCTTTGGCAAACTGCCATTTTAGCTTGAGGAGAAGGCCACAGGCATAGATCCTTCTCTCGTAATCGAAGCTTGTCGCCGGGCAATGTCCTTGATTGGCAACGCATCGCATTGTGCTCTAGTAGATCGAAGAAAGGGCCTATTGGCCAAAGTTTCGCCAGATTGCTTGGACTTAGTCGATGATCCAGAGCTATTCGGCCCCGGTTCCTCCGAACTGTTCGGGAAAAAGTTTAAAAAAGCCATTCTTAAGGATTTAAAACTGTCGAAAGAGATGGACAGTTTGATGAGTGGCGGTCACCATGGCAACGGCAAAAACAACTATAAACCGTTCAAGCCTTTTCGTCAGCAGCCCGGGAAAGGCCCGGGCTACAATCCCCGGTCATGGGACCAAAGCACGGGTTTCAACTCCCGATCGTGGAATCAACCGAGCCAGTGCCGCGGGGGATTTTCTCGCAGAGGGAAATCCAACTTCCCAAGTCGGGGGCAACAACACTAACAGGTACGGTTCCAAATTGCATTTTAAAACGAGTAGTACGAAAACAATCAGGTCCGAAATCGGCTCCACCTGTTCAATCGTTAATTTCAAGTCGTTTAAAGATAGATTTTCAGGCGGTAATCACGCCAGGGGCTTTGGCGGGACGTCTAAGATTTTTTCTGCCCAATTGGCAACAAATTACACTCGATCCTGTCCTCTTAGACACGGTTCGGGGTTACAAGCTCGAGTTGTCCTCGCCCCCGATTCAAAACAGAATCAGGGCCCCTCCTCGTTTTTCACACACAGAATCCGAGAAAATCGACATCGAAATTACCGCTCTCCTGGACAAAGGGGCATTGAACAAGGTCGAGCCGGTTTCCGGCCAGTTTCTAAGCAATATTTTCTTGGTTCCCAAGCGGGACGGGAAATCGCGACCGGTGATCAACCTAAAAGATTTGAACGCTCACATCCAATACGATCATTTCAAAATGGAAGGCACCCACCTTCTGCGCGATCTGCTTCAGCCTCAAGACTGGCTGGGGAAGATCGATCTAAAGGATGCTTACTTCGTGATTCCAATCTGGAAAGAACACAGGAAGTATCTTCGCTTTGTTTGGAAGAGTACACTCCTAGAGTTTGCATGCCTTCCGTTTGGGCTGTCGGCTGCCCCACGACTGTTCACAAAGGTGATGAAGCCAGTCGTTGCTCTTCTTCGCAGAGCCGGGATACGTCTGATAATATACCTGGACGATCTTTTGTTCATGAATCAATCCAAGGAAGGCCTATAACTAGATATGGCTACGGCACAGTACCTCTTAGAAAATTTAGGTTTTGTGATAAATTTAGAGAAGTCGTGTTTCACGCCAACTCAGACATTAGAGTTTCTAGGGTTTCTAGTAAACACTCGGGATATGACTCTGCACCTGCCCGATTACAAGGTGGAGGCGATAAAAGCCGACTGCAACGACCTGCTAGCACGTCACGAGGTGTCAGTCAGAGAACTATCTCAGCTAATTGGGAGGCTGACCGCCTCCATACAGGCCATTTTCCCTGCCCCCTTGTATTACCGTCATCTCCAACATCTGAAACACCAAGCCCTAGCCCAACGCAAGGGTTACGACGCAACTATAGCCCTATCAAGAGAAGCGGAGGAGGAGCTACACTGGTGGCTAGCCCACCTGAACGCTTGGAACGGACGGGCAATTCTACACCCTTCTCCCGACCTAATAATCGAAACGGACGCGTCAATGAGGGGTTGGGGTGCGGTGTGTCAAGGGGTAAGAACCGGGGGACTGTGGTCTCAGATGGAGCAGAAGCTTCACATAAACTGTTTGGAGCTTCTAGCGGGCTCCTTTGCCGTGAAGAGTTTCACCAAGGATCGATTATGTGTCCACGTGAGGCTTCGCATGGACAACACTTCGGCAGTAGCTTATGTGAACCGTCTAGGGGGGACACACTCCCTTGTCCTAGCCAATTTGGCCCTGGCCCTGTGGGAATGGGCCCTGAACCGCAATATTTTCCTGAGTGCCGAACATCTTTCCGGCCGTCTGAATACCACGGCAGATTGGCAATCTCGACACTTCGACGACTCGAGCAATTGGCAGCTATGCCCAGAGGTGTTTCGGGCTCTGATGCAGATTCGCGGGCCTTGTGCCAACGATCTGTTTGCGGACAGACTGAATACTCAATTGCCCCAGTTCTTCAGTTGGAAGCCAGATCCAATGGCAATAGCCGCGGATGCCCTTCAACAGGATTGGTCGAAGGAAAAAAATTATGCATTTCCCCCATTTTGTCTCATAATGCGATCACTAGCAAAGTTGAGGGAACAGGGGGCCGAGCTGATATTAGTTGCCCCATTGTGGCCCACACAAGCTTGGTACCCCAGCTTGTTGGACCTGTCAGTGTCCCTACCGGTTCTTCTGCCAATGAGCCAGAATCTCTTGCTGGGCCCCCGGGGGGAGATACACCCTCTACTTGCGAATCAGACTCTTCAGCTAGCCGCTTGGCATGTATCCAGCGATCCTTGGACTCGGAAGGCATTCGTGCAGAGGCTTCCAAGCTCATCTTGGCAGCTTGGCGGCCTGGCACAAATGCAGTTTATAACTCCGCCTGGAAAAAATGGCATAGCTGGTGTCTCAGGCGGGAAACTGATCCATTTCGCCCCTCTTTGGCCGATTTAACTGGCTTTCTTGCCCATTCGTTCGATGAGGGTTTGGAATACAGAACAATAAATACATATCGCTCCGCTTTGTCGGGCGTCCTTCCGCCAATTGACGGTTTTCCTGTGGGACAACACCCACTCGTTATTCGCTTGCTCAAGGGTGTTCTTAACCTGCGTCCAGCTTTGCCGCGCTATCAGCGGACTTGGAGCGTGGACGTTGTCTTGATCTATTTGCGCTCACTCCCTCGGAACGAGGATTTATCGTTGAAATTGCTTACGCAAAAGTTGGCTATTTTGCTTGCCTTAACCGCCCCCCGGCGTTCTTCTGAGCTTAAACTTCTCGACCTGCGCTTTATGCGCATCTTGCCTGAAGGTGTCGAGTTCCAATTACCCGGGCTGACTAAAACATCTTCGGTTGTGACGTCAGTGTTCTTTGCCAAGTATGGGGAATGTGAAAACCTCTGTGTGCTCCGCTGCTTACAGTGTTATATTGCGCGCACTAGCTTATTTAGACCAGTCATGTGCCCTAGAACTCCTAACCAGCTCCTGATTAGTTTCCATAGGCCCCATCGCCCTGTTAAATTGTGTTCTATTGCCCGTTGGATTCGGTCCATCCTAGGAAGCGCGGGAATAGATACCGCAGTATTTAAAGGCCATTCAACTCGGTCGGCGTCGACATCTAAAGCAAGGGCAGGAGGGGTACCTCTGGAGGAAGTAATCAAGATGGCTGACTGGTCGGGGACTTCTACCTTCACTCGCTTTTACTATCGTCCAGCTTTCGATGGCGCTTATGCTAGGACGGTCTTGTCTCTTCCAACATAATAGATTTCGGACGAGGGTTGTTGTGGTAATATGGTTTTGCCTTTTAGTTTATAGCTTTAAACAAGCATTGTTATATCGAACTTCTGTGTTTGAAGTATAATTGAAGATTTTGCAAGGGCGCGAAGCGCCCGCAGTAAAGTCGAGATTATATGAGAACACAGAAGTGAGATATAACAATCCCACCCACCCTACCCATGGGATTACGCGTATATGTTCTTTCTTTAGATTAGTTGGTACCACCGTTTGGCGACTGTTGTCTACCACTGTTTGGACGGGGGTTGATCAAGATGACTTCATATATGGTTATTGTTGGGACGAACGTGATAGATTATCTTTGATAATCCTTTGTTAAATATGGTTATATATATTTATATATATGTTTTGTCAGTACTTGCTGATTTCGAACTGAAGAGTATATACGGCTAGGTTACCTAGCTATGACGTGTAATTTTTTATTAGTACTTAGGCTTCATCAGCTGTGTATTGTGAGTTAGAAGAATAAAGCATTGTTATATCTCACTTCTGTGTTCTCATATAATCTCGACTTTACTGCGGGCGCTTCGCGCCCTTGCAAAATCTTCAATTTATGATAATAATAATAATTGCTGCCGAGCGTAGCGAGGCAGCACACTATTCTTGACACGCGGTGGTTTCCCCAGAGTCCACTCGACCCAGTCTTTCGCGCGAGTTATGTATTGTCGAGATCGAGATCTTGTGTCTGTCTGTAAAGATGTTTGTCACAATCCGGGGGGAATAATTAAGCTTCAGGGACGTTTGTTAAAAGAGGGGAGCGGTCAGAAACAAGATTTTGTATTGCGCACGCATCTCCATGTGCTTCAAGAATCGAAAGATTTTTACAAAAGCGTTTCATACGGATGCAAGAAATCGAAAATATTGGGAAAAATTCAGGTAAGTATGGCTCTATTTCTTTCTTCTTATATACATCAAGGCGATGACATTTTTAGTGTTCAATCTAGAGGCAGACAATGTGCTTTCATGAGTTTATCGGCAATTTTAACTGCCCAAAATATACCACTGATCGATTGGTCAAAAACAACATTCAGTAATGTCTTATTACAAGGAGACAAAATGTACTTGCAAGCTCTGAACATTGAACTATAAATAAACTGGAAGGCTAACTGCTATGATGAAGGCCTATGATTTGATGAAGCCAAAATAGTTTTTCTGAGTTATGAGCAGAAATACTTGACCCCAAACGTTCGGCTATATATCAAAATGAAGCTATTGAAAATTGCTATTCGGTGTGGAAATTTCAAGACTTCAGCGAAAAGAAAAATATTTAAAAAATACAAAAACAACTGCAAAATGGCAAATTATCGGTAATTATGTTTGTAGTTTTTCAATATTTCCCTTTTAGCTAAAGTCTTGAAATTTCTACACCAAATAGCGTTTTTCAAGAGCTTCAATTTGATATATAGCCCAACGTTCAGTGTTCAGTATTTCTGCTCATAACTCAGAAAAACTAAAATGCACTGGCTTCAATTTCCCCCCCTGAGTTAGCCTTCCAGTTTATTTATAGTTCAATGGCTCTGAATGATGGCTTTGTTGTCTTAGAACCTGGTGTCGAATTCTTATCTGTAGATAACTTACCTAAACTTGTCAGTGTTTCATGTTGTACGAACATGTTTTCTTACCAGATATGTGATTCTGCGATCGACACAAGTAATATATCATTATCACCTGTAGCCAGTGTAGTGCATGCGAAAACAACTACAACACCTGTGAATCCTTTTGATGCACAAAATAACGATACTATAACCAGGCTGCCCATGGTGGTAGGACAAAATAATAATATTCTACCCATTGTGGTAGAGCCCATTGAGGCAACTGTTGATCTGCCCATTGTGGTAGAGCCCATTGAGGCAAAAACTATTCATCTGCCCATTGTGGTAGAGCCCATTGAGGCAAAAACTATTCATCTGCCCATTGTGGTAGAGCCCATTGAGGCAAATACTATTCATCTGCCCATTGTGGTAGAGCCCATTGAGGCAAAAACTATTCATCTGCCCATTGTGGTAGAGCCCATTGAGGCAAATACTATTCATCTGCCCATTGTGGTAGAGCCCATTGAGGCAGAAAACAAAAGCAAACTTCGTATTGTGGCAGAGCCTACCGTGGCAGAGCCTATTGTGGCAAAAACTAACACTGATCTATCCATTGAGTTAGAACACGATTCTGTGGTGTCTAATGAGGCAAACAATGAAAACCAAATTTGGTTTATAAATTATGGAAAAGACCGTGGCAGAGCCTATTGTGGCAAAAACTAACACTGATCTATCCATTGAGTTAGAACACGATTCTGTGGTGTCTAATGAGGCAAACAATGAAAACCAAATTTGGTTTATAAATTATGGAAAAGAGCTTCAAGGTCTTATTATAACCAGACGAGAAGTTGAGTCGCACTACTATGATATTCACACAGCACTTTTAAATGTGTTTTCAAATTATAGTTATACTATTTTAATATTAGAAGGCTATATGATGGCATTGATGAAGCAAGCAGATTTTTTCTATTTATTTGACTCCCATGCCAGAGACTCTAATGGCATGCCTGATCCTAATGGCACTTCTGTTGTCATGAAATTTGCTAATATTCTAGAATTAGAACAATATTTGTATTCTCTTTTAATGACATTACATGCCAATTTATTTGAAATTGTACCTGTGCGATTAAATGTATGTAATGCTGCAGAGCAAAAAAATGACTGTGTAAAGGATCAAGAGTATGTCCAGAAAAAGAGGCTTTTAGCAGAAAATGAAGGCGATAAACAAGCTAAACTTAAGAAAGCTAGTGAGTATAATAAAAGAAAGCAGTCAAAGGAAACTGACAAAGAGAGGCAAATCAGACTTCAAAAAGCTAGTGTGTATAAAAAAAGGAAGCAGTCGGATGAAACTGACAGTGAGAAACAAATAAGACTTCAAAAATTAAGTGAGTCTATTAAACAGAAACGCTCAGAGGAAACTGAGAATGAAAAACAAATTAGGCTTCAAAAGGATAGTGAGTCTAAAAAAAGAAAGCGGTCAGAGGAAACTGACAGCGAGAGACAAATGAGGCTCGAGAAAGATAGACTTAATAAAAAACAAAAGCGGGCAAAAAAAGTGTTGCAGCCTCAACATGAAATATTAAATCAACAGGATTATTTAAATATGTTTGACAAAACAAATAATGGTGGTATTGAAGAGCAATGTTGGGCTAAGGCTAACATTAATAAGTTTAATAAGTCTGTGCAATACATTGTCAGGCAGTGTACAGTATGTCAGGAGGCATGGCCTTTAAAATCAAAGCCAAATACACCTTATGTGTGTTTACGATGCTCAAGAGATAAAAAATCTCCAAAAAAATTTTCTTGTCAAAATTCAATGATACCTTCATGTGTTCCAAATGAACTGCAAAATTTAACTCAGATTGAGGAAATGTTAATTGCTCGTGCTTTGCCCATCATGAGAGTTTATATTAAACCTGGTGGTCAACGAGGTTATTCGGGGCATTGTATAAACCTGCCACAAAATGTCAAAGAACTTGCAATGTCTTTGCCAAGATATCCTAAAGACTTAGCTGTGATTATTGTCAAGGCTAAAGGTAGAGAAAACACATTCAGAGATGTGACCGTGCGAAAGCAAAAAGTGCACAGTGCTTTAGTTTGGCTTATCAATAACAATCCACATTATTCTGAGTTATTAATTAATGAAGATGCATTAAATTCCTTACCTGAAAATGGTGTACCACCAGATCTTATGACTGTTGAGACTGATGATGATATAGTCTCAGATGACAATTGTTCTCCTGATGTAGGTCCTCCTACTGATAATCCATCCGAGGATATTGTTTATAATGACTCTACTGAAATGAGTAGTTTTTTACCTGTTGGCGAACAACAACAACAGGAAATTGAAGCTGTTAGAAATCAGCTGTCTGAAAATGAGCCAATGCAGTGGCCCTCGGTTGAAAATGAGCCAATAAACGAGTATCAGGTGTCACATCTGGCCACAATGGCTTTCCCAACTTTATTTCCAGATGGGAAAGGTGATCCTACTAATCAAGGACTTCTGAGAGATGTCCCTCTTCAGGAACGAATAAAGCATCTTCTAAAATTTGCTGAAATTATTGATGGTAAATGGGTATACCGTTTTGCTAACCACCCCAGATTTTCATATTGGGCTTTTAATATGATTCAAAGAAAACGAATTTTACAACAAAGTGGAATATTCCTCAAACAGAATCCAGGTGAAGCTCATCTCACAATTGATGAACTGCGTGAAATGGCTGCCAGTAACGATGCTAATGTGTTTATGTCAAAAGTGTCGAGATATGTTGGCAATATTGCAGGTACTAATGCTTACTGGAATAGAGTAAGAGAGGAACTCAAAGCTATCATAACTAGTGTTGGAGCACCAACATTATTTTTCACTTTCTCCTCTGCAGATATGCATTGGCCTGAGTTGCATGCTTTATTTAAAGCTGATACTGACAATGAGTTAGATAATTCTACCAGTGATGTAAGGCGACAAAATGTGATCAACAATCCCCATGTTGTAGATTGGTTTTTCACGCAAAGATTAGAAAGCTTTGTAAAACACTGGCTTTATGATACACTTGGTGCAAAATGGCACTGGTTTCGATATGAATATCAAGGTAGAGGTAGTATCCATTGTCATGGTACTGCTAAACTAAATAATGACCCAGGTTTGTGTCAACTTACTCAGACTGCTTTGAAAGGTTTCTTAGCTCAAAAATTTAAAGATGAAAATGATTGTTCTGACACAACTGAACTAGACCAGGATATTGAAGCTGGTCAGAAAGCAGCTGACACAGTATGTCAGTATGTTGATTGGTTATTATCAACCATCAATCCTAATCCACCAGATGAGGACATGTGGATAAGACCTGGGGTTCATCCATGTCAAAGAAGTCGTCATGACATTCCTGAACATGAAAAACAATCAGATTATGTAGATCTGTTAAACATGGTTCAACGACATACTCGTTGTAGTACAAGTTATTGTCTTAGAAAAAAGTCAAATGAAACAGAGTTGAAATGTAGATTTCATTTCCCTTTTGATACTTGTCCTAAGACAAAATTAGAATTTGAAAAAATTCATACTTCAGGTGATAATGAGCATTATCGAGCTAAGATTGTGACTAAACGAAATGACTCGAGGTTAAATAACCACCAACACCTTCAGCTCCAAGGATGGAGAGCTAACTGTGATATTCAAGTTGTTATTGATCACTATGCTTGTGTTGAATATCTCACAAAATATGCAGCTAAAGGTGAGTCAAGATCACCTATATTGAAACAGGCATTCAATTCTATTGTGCAAAATGTCGACAGTAATACTGACCCTCGTAGAGTTATTAAGAAGGTAGTTATGAAATCTCTTGGTGAAAGAGATTATGCAGCTCAAGAGACAATGCATCATTTATTGTCTTTAAAACTCCACAGCTCATCCTTTAAAGTGATGTCAGTTAGTCTAAATGGTTCACGTAGAGTGCGTGATAGTGCAAGTATTGATGAGGGTGAATCGTGCACCGATTATTCACTTCTTGATGTGTATGCTAATCGTGAACAATATGAGAGTTCGCAAAATATAATAAATATGAACTTTGTTGAATTTGCTACAACATACAAAGTTGTTAACAATGAATTGACAAAATTGCCAGAGAATATTATACCACGAATATTTCCAACATATTCTCCTAATCCCAAAGGTCCAAATTTTGGCCTATATTGTAAATATCAACTTTTGAGGTATAAACCGTGGAGAACAACCCAAAACAATGCATGGGGTGACCAAGAACCAACTGACGAGGTTCTGATGAATTGTTGGCATGAATTTTTACAAACGCCTTATGGCCAGTCTAATGTCCCAGACTGGTTTGATAAATTACAAGCTGTCATTCAAAGTCAAGAAGCAGAAGATGAACCTTCTGAAGAACAGGGGACAACTCGAGAAGAGTGGATGATATTATCAGACCTCAACACTCCTTTTGACAACTCTGAACAAACACCAGAGTCCACATATGACTGGCATCTTGACAGAGCCAATTATTCCGAACAACAAATCCAAGAAATGCCAACATGGATAAAAACAAACAAAGAGGAATACACTATTGATGAGCAATATGATGTTGTTGACATCAACAGTTTCAGTGAAATGCAAAAACTTGCTTATGACATTGTTAAGTCTCATTTTGATGATACATCATCTGATAAAGAGCCATTATGTCTCATAATAAATGGTGTTGCAGGAACTGGTAAAAGTTACCTTATTAATGCTATTAGAAATCTTTTGCAAAGTAAATGTGCTGTTGCTGCTACCACAGGTAAAGCAGCTTTTAACATTAGAGGTGTAACTGTGCATTCTCTATTAAAATTACCTGTAGGATCAAGAGGTAATAAAGACCTAACCGGACAAAGCTTGTGTAGGTTACAAGAGAGTGTTAATAACATTGGATACATCATTATTGATGAATACTCTATGCTTGGCCAAGTTACTTTTGGTTGGATAGACAAGCGTTGCAAACAAGCAACTGGTTGTAATGACAAAGTATTTGGAGGAAAATCGTTGATTTTAACTGGTGATCCAGGTCAATTGCCACCAGTAGCAGATAAGCCTCTTTACCATGCTAGACCATCAAATGCTGTTGGTGAACAAGGTCATCAAGCATATCATATGTTTGACAAAGTTGTTAAACTCACTGTAAATCAACGTGTGCAAGGTATGACATCTGAGCAGGTACAGTTCAGAGATTTGTTATTACGACTTCGCAAAGGTGACTCGACAGTTGATGACTGGAAGTTACTTCTGACACGTCAACCATCAAATGTTACTAATTTATGTGACTTTGAAGATTCTACTAGACTCTTTTATAGTAATGAACAAGTTGGTAATTACAACCATGAGCAGCTAACAAAACTTGAACATCCAGTGGCTCATATTAATGCTCGCCATTCATCAGCATTGGCCAAAAAAGATATCCTCAGATGATATGTCTGGGTTAGAACCTGTTGTGTTTCTAGCAAAAGGTGCTAGGGTCATGTTAACCATGAATTTGTGGTCACGTGTTGGCCTCTGCAATGGGGCTACTGGAACAGTTGTTGATATTATCTATCAGAACAACCATCAACCACCCGACTTACCTATTGCGGTAATAGTAGAATTTGAAAACTATAGAGGACCTGTTTTTAATGAAAGCCGACCATTGTGTATCCCAATATATCCAATCACTGTCACATCACAGACAGAAATAGGTTTCCATGAGAGGCAACAGTTACCTCTTAGACTTGCTTGGGCTCTAACAATACACAAGAGCCAAGGACTTACACTTCCAAAAGCATGGATAGATATTGGCAAATCTGAAAGAACTGCTGGGGTTTCTTATGTTGCTATTAGCAGAGTAAAATCACTTGCCTCTTGTGTCATTGAACCAATGACGTATGAACGATTAACAAGCTTGAAATCATCTGCTAACTTACAATATAGGCTTGAAGAAGAAAACAGGCTAGATCAATTAGCACAGGCTACCAGCAGTGCATTTTGAACAACAAGCTATGGAGTTTGAATAAGAGAGGGATTTCATATATGAATCCCAGTTATATTTTGGTATGTAGTTTGACTATATACCCTTTTAAATTATTTAATGTATTATATAATAACTAATTTACTCCTTGTTATGACTGTATGTATGAAAATATTATGATTTGCAAGACAGAAGAAGGGTAAGTTTTTTTGTTTGTTTAACCCCTCCCCCTGCCATACTTTTATTTTCACTCAGTTATGTGCCAGTATGCTTCCACATAAATATCTCATGCTACCAATTATTTTTTTCTATAGTTTTGCAATTCCGACGGATGTGAATGGTGCCATGATAACTGCTGGATGAAACCAAGTGGTTGTTACAGCCAAAATATAATATGGATATATTACTGTACATCTCATGAAAATGGATAGGAGCTTCTGGATTAACAGAAATGTATTTCTACTAGACAAGAATGCTGATTTACAAGATTGGATATATTACAATACATCTAATGCAATGGGATATTGAATCTGCCATGTATTATTAAATTACTGTACTTGTTTCCAATCTACCATATGGATGTCAGGAACATTGTAATGTCTACTATGTGAAGATATTACATACCTTTATACAGTATGTACAGTAACCTGACAAGTTATTGGACAATATGATGGCCAACAATGGACACTACCTGTACATGCTAAATAAATACGAAACATCTGCATATTGGACAAAAAACCCATCAATCTCACTGTCTTGTTTACCAATTGGAAAGTACAGTAGACTATTATTACTTGGAAAGAATGTGAAAACTTGCAACAAACTAATCATATCACGTCAAAAGACATTTTTTTGTTCTTCGTAATTGTGTTCTTTTAGACGTTTTGACAAGTGAAGACGGTTTAAAACATTGGTACCAACAATAACATGTGTAAATATGAAAATCCGAAGTACAGTTTACAGTATATAATAATTACTGCACTATTAAACAAAATAAATTCATACATACAGTGTATATATAAGGCAATTTAAATAAATTAAGTTTTTTGGTATAATCAATCCCTAAGACTTTGCGTCGTAAGGCAGCACTTCCCTTGCGATAGTAACTTCTAGTAATAATAATAATTTTATAATGCATATAGCTATACCGAATGACATGGCGTATGAAAAGATGGGAAAAGTAGACTGACTACAGAAAAAGTAATGAATTGAACTGTACCTGCTTTTGATGTTTGGGCAGTTTTCTCCAGGTTAAAGCTCGCGAGGTAGTGTTCTTAATAGAACAAGACTGTTCGTGTGCGTGAACCCGCACAGTTATAGACGTCGACTGTTTGAATAAGGCAACAAGTTAAAAAACCTTAAAAATAATTGTTGGGATTTGTAGCTACTAGCGAATATAATAAAAATTTACCTTATCCTTGGTAACAAATGTCATAACAGAGTTCACCGACACGCTATCTTTAAAGACACTTGCCAGTTAAGTCAGTTAACTGTCTACGACTTAAAACGCACGTACCTGATACAGCGAATTTTTACTCATGATTTTCATGATATTCCATCGGGCTCCATATAAAAACGATGGAATGCTTGCTTTGTGTACAGTTATTTATTAGAAATAATGCAATGTTATAATTACAACCTCATAGATATTTGCATGTTGTCCGTACAAGATACGAGCACATGGCGAGATATGACACCCAACCCCATGAAACATAAGCCAATGAATATCAAGATTTAAATATCTAATTATAATGTTACATAATAAACTTTATTGTCTTTTACAACGACATTTTAAAGGCTATATATAAGCTTAACTTGCGTCGTCCCAAAGATGCATGTGTCCAAAAAACCAAAGAATCAAAAAATAAAAAGTCTCTAAAAATAAAAAAAATTCAAAAATAAAAAAAAAATGTTCCAAAAATCCTCGTACAATTTTTGCCGAGTAAGGCTTTTTCTGCAAAAGTGGGTAACATTTCGTTTGGCCAATTTCCTGTTGAATGGTCTTGGTTTTTGTTTTGCTTTAGGTTGCATAAATTAGATCTCATTTGCCGGGTTTTGAGTGTATATATAAGAGCAGATAATCGCTCACACATTCAAATCCCTTCATATTATTACACATGACAGAGCGATTTCAAACTCTTTCTCCGTGAAAACTATACGGCCAAGCATTATAAGTCACTAGTTTTAAATATGCTGCCATAGATCCACTATTATGAAAACTGAATGCACTTGCATCAGACTAAGCGGACCAGCAGGAGACTTCCAATGCCCATCCAGATTTTTTAGTCCAACACGAGTTGTCTTCTGCGAATTTTCCTGCTGAAACCAGAAGTTGCTTGAAGCTAACGAGTGCGTTATATCATTCTACGATAGTTGTAGTAGAATGGTTTTGCTGGAAAATATTTCAATGTAAACGTGTGATGCGTGAGAAGGATTTATTCGCTCAGCTGCGTTGTTGTCATTCGCTTCGGGTTACAAAAGCCGGTTCGCGTCAGCTACGTTTTGCGATTTTTCCTGACAAAACGACAAACGTTTTCAGGATCTTGTTTACTTTATACCATTCAGTATAATGTAGTAGTGAATGGATTTCAGAGATTAGGGAGCTACAACGGGTATTTTGCTTTAGACAGGGAAATATAATATTGCCGATCACTTGTGACAATATGGCGCAGCGTGAATTCACGTCTTGATCGTCTGTCTTTTGCGATTTTTCCTGCACGCACACAACGGTGTATCGCAATGAAAACCGCGTCAAATGAAGCGCACAATAATGTAGATGAATGAAAATCTTTACGGTATGGGCTGCATTAAAACTGTTGCAGTGGTTTAGCGATTTGTGCAGATTATCACTGTTTTAGTGCGAATCTGAAAATGAATGTGAAACTACGGGAAATTTCAATATGGAACAATAAAATCCGGGGGGTCAGTCATTCTATCATTCTACATATAAAACGATTTCACGTACTTTTTCCGCGGAAAAAAATACGGCTAAACATTACAATTTTTTATATATGTTGGCATGGATCTACTATTAAGTAAAAAATGCATTATATCAGACTGAGCGGACTTGCAAAAGAGTTCTAATGGCCACCCGGATTTTTGAGTGCAGCACGAGTTCCAACGAGTTGTCTTTTGCGATTTTTCCTGCTGAAACCAGAAGTTGTTTGAAGCTAACGAGTGCGTTATATCATTCTAAGATAGTTGTAGAAGAATGGATTTGCTGGAAAATATTTCAATGTAAACGTGTGATGCGTGAGAAGGATTTATTCTCTCAGCTGCGTTGTTGTCATTCGCTTCGGGTTACAAAAGCCGGTTCGCGTCAGCTACGTTTTGCGATTTTTCCTGACAAAACGACAAACGTTTTCAGGATCTTGTTTACTTTATACCATTCAGTATAATGTAGTAGTGAATGGATTTTAGAGATTAGGGAGCTACAACGGGTATTTTGCTTTAGACAGGGAAATATAATATTGCCGATCACTTGCGACAATATGGCGCAGCATGAATTCACGTCTTGATCGTCTATCTTTTGCGATTTTTCCTGACTTCACATTTTGCGCTAAAGCCTTCAAAATACATTTGTTCAATGCGTAATGTTCTGAAGAAGAATGAAATTCGTTAACAAGTTTATTGCGTAGAAAGAAACTGAGTAATTCGACATTTTATACGCCAGACACCTGATCTATTTTCATATTTGAATCTGAATGTGAATCTGAAACTGCGAATCTGAAACTGTAAAGCCGACCGTATAAAACTTAGGTTAGCCAGAGCCTCTACATTATCATAGTTCGGCCGGAACTGTTTTCGAGCACTTCTCTGTCCAAATCATATGCCACAAAAATGTGTTTCAAGTTATTGTTGTCTTGCTTAGTCGCCAGTTGTTTGATTTAATTTAACTATCTGTCTCTTTCCAACATACAGCAACATCATTAAAATGTCCTTAAAGTCAGATATCACTTACATTTCTTCTTAGAGTAACCCAAATACCGAAAATCAGCGATTGCAAATGTCTTTGCATTGCGAAATCACAGCTAACAGAGTAAAGTCAGGAGGGAAACGGTAAGTTACTTGCGAAATCACAAGATAGTCAGTCACGGGATTAATCATCACGTGCGGATTTTGCCAGAGTACTTCTTGCGTAACCCAGTTTATCCTGTTTCAAACGCATCATACGATCATATGATTTTGATTATCGTACTCCACTCGTACTGCACGGTAACAGGCAGTGGGCATAGCACACATTTTTATTCACAATTGACACTTGCTGGCTTGCTGCTGTTCGAAGTAATTTAAGTCTCGATTCGAAAATATGGCTTCGAAGTTTCTCTTTCTGTTGATGTGCGCTATAGCAGTCGAAAAATCAACTGCGCTGGTGCTAGACACTAAAGACTGTGGCAGTGTGCTAGGCAAATTCTCGAATTTTGACCTGAACTGTAATGAGGGCTCTACTGCTGAACTTTGCAAGATCTCGCCCGGTAAAAAGTACACTGGCACCTTGAAGTTAACACCAAACACGGTCATAAATAATGGAACGATTATTCTTCATGCTATATTCGGAAAAACAACCCTGCCATTCCCTTTTCCTGACAACGATTTATGCAAGGACCACAACATCCATTGCCCACTGAAAGCTGATACAGAAGTTACGGTGTCTCTTACACTGGCTGTCCCAAGTTTTGCTCCCCAAGTGAATTTGGTCGCTAAAATAGAATTTCAGTCCAATGTCAATGGCAAAGTCAAAGATTTGGCGTGCATTGAGTTCCTTGGTTCTATACATAGTTAAGCTACGTTTTACACGCTACGATTAGTCGCGTACGATTCGTATTCTGGCGTATTAAAGTGAGTGCTGGCGCCATAATTCATTGCCGTTTCGTTGACATATACGTCAGATAACGAATCGTACACGATTAATCGCAGTAAAGCTCGCAGTAAAGTAGGTGGAATATTGCAACATTGAACTATTAATAAATGGGGATATCTAAAATTACCAAACTATTGCGTATTAAAATTGACATATGAGCTATAAAAACAAACAGAAACTTATACTCGCGTGCAAATATATAATTTGTTGTTAATTAAGATGGATGTTTATTTGCAATTATCAGTTTACATCATTGGCCTTGGCATTGTGCAATTTTACTGTGAAATATTCGAACAGCTACGTACACTCCTTTGTGTTATTTACACAGTGGCTAAAGTTGCCTAACCTTTAGAAACCTTTGATCGTGAACATATTAAAGTTCAAAAGTCAAAACTAAACTGAGTATCAGGCCCTTGGTATTGAAAGAGGGCTAAGAGACGATAAAATGCATCATGTGATTCAAACCGGAAATATATGACCGGCGTATGCAAACACCAAAAATAGAATTTGTAATTTTGTCAATATACTGTTAAAAGTGCTTTATTTCTGAAATTTATTTTCAATTAATTAAGCCTAAAAATGACAAAATAAGTACGAAAAGACGTTGAAAACGCTTTTGCAGCAACATTTTACTCGGTATAAAACTAAAACTACATAGTCATTGTAGAAAGCGTGTCTAAATATCTCGCCGTAATAGTCGCCGTAGAAGCACAGGCGGCCCAATCTCTGAACGTCCTATATATTTTGAATATTTAACCGTTATAATATTTTAAAATAACAAAATAATTCAAAAAATATTAACAATATATGTAAAAATTAATAGAATCCATTTGTTGTGTTTCTGAGTCTAGTTGATGCGATTGCTTTACGTTTTCGTCGTACTTGAACGGTCGTCAGTACTGGCACTGAACGACATGGCCATACTAGGACATAAATAACTACAAGGCTAGCCACTTATCTGATATACCCTCCGACATCGAGTCCAATATCTCGCCTCAGAATCGTCGCAGAGCAATAAATTTCACATCGTCTAATAGCACGAACGTTCCTCTTTCGAAAGAACTTGGTTTCTTCACCATTGCGGCAATTCCCGCGACACACGACGAACTTTGTTTGTCAAAAGTTCAAATTTCCATTTTCGACTAACCTAACCTGAAGTTCAGGCCCTAATCACAGAATAGTAGTGATGGGCGATACTATCGAAAAAGTATCGAAATCATCGATACTTACAAAAGTATCGATACTTTCGATACTCGCAAAAAGTATCGGTAATTCGATACCACTTGAGCCTGCGATGTTTTTGGTCAGTATTGCTGAACAATCGATAAATACTTCATGAAGGCAACAGACTGAAGGCCCCTGAAGGCAAAAAATGTTGACATGATGCTGTTCTTAAACAAAAACATGTAGCTAATTAGCAATATATTTGAGGAAAACATTGGTGTTTAGATTTAAAATCATAATTGCAAATGTTATGTTCGATTATTTGGCAGGTACTCCAGTTAGAGTATTCTTTGACTTGTTTTAAACATTAATGTTCTTGTTTTAAAAGTTATTTTAATTAATGGAAAAAATTGAGTATCGGTATCGATTTTGGTATCGGTATCGACCAAAATTCATGGTATCGGACTGGTATCGTATCGAAACCAAAAAAGCTGGTATCGCCCATCACTACAGAATAGGGCCTGACACAAAACCTATCTAAAGTGTGGGATTCCCGTCCACCTGGTGGACGGGAAATCTGATTGGTTGATCAGCATCATGAAGGATTTTGATTGGTTGCAAGTTTACATAAACAACAGTTTTAAAAATAGCTCGGTCAAGGCAACAATTAATATAAAGGTCAAACGCACGTACAAATTCCATTATCGATTTCTTCGAATTTCTTTTTCTTTTATGCTTTATGGCAGAAAATAAATCAAACAAACAGTATTTTGAAAGGGCTTTATCAAAATTTTGGACGAATTTTGGACACACGACGCCGAAAGAACAGCCAAACTAGTCATGTATTCGAAAGCTTGTTGTTGACAGCCAAGATGTTTTGCCAACTGGCTTCGCCGGCAAAAGTCTTATTTTTAATATCAGGTCCTACCGGCGTTGTTTTGTGAGCTACATCGCCTTCTTCGTGGTACGATTGAGAATTTCATTGTTGCTGTTGTTAGCCCGTTTTAATAAAGTATATCCCTATAAATATCCGCGTCCAGCAAGTTGAGACAAGGGAGCACGCCAGAAATACTTGTGTAAATTTATACTAACCTTTTAATTACATGTAAATGTTTTCAATTTTCATCGGCCGCCATTTTGAATGTTGAAAGCGGTATTAGCGTATCGCAGGCGCAATAATTTATGTTCATCTTTGACATTAATTTATGTTACACGATGATACTCCGAAGGGCGACCGAGAAAGATCCGAAATTTAAAATAAGGCGGAGAAATAATAAAAAATAAAGAGGGGAGTGAAACGGCCGAACACGTGATGGGGTATTGGCCAATGACAATGCGTATATCCAATTTCGTTATCTGGCCATGCTCGTTGACCAAGAACTGTCGAATCTGAAATATATAAAAACTTGTCAACCTCGTCCCTAGCCTGCGTGGCAGACTCTCTGGGTTTGGGGGAGAAAAAATATTTTTTTTGGGGGGGGGGGGCGCAAGAGGGGGGCGCTTAATAAGCGCCCTGGGTGTAACTGTATTACGAAACGCTAATGTTTGAGTGTAACCAGGGCGCTATAAAACACGGGCGGGGAAACGCGCTAATAAATGACCGTGCTACGTGTGATGCTCATTAGCAGGGCGCTTATATATAGGGCGGTGCAACGGCTATTGCAGCGCTGATCGATGTGTGATGCAGAGGTATGGTGACGAGTCCGTTGTTGTTGTTGCCATGGCGACATTGTTAACAACAAAATGGCGGGTACGCTTGAGCAGGAAGCTTTCGAAAAAAATATTGATGAGAATGAACAAAAAAATCCATTGCCGTACAATTCTTTAGCAGATTTTTCTACTATACTTTCAGGTATAAATAAAAATGTTTTGAAGTCTCTGCTCGAAACGCTTGACAAAGTTTACAAATCAATGTCGAATGAGCGAATTGTAATATCATTGGTTTTGCAAGCTTTGCTTGACACCTGTAAAACTAAGGTTGTCGATGATTTTATACAAAGTGTTTTAAAACTCGTTCAAGATTGTTTTCACGAGACCGAAGATGTACCAGTTGTTCAGAGAGCAGTAGCACTCGAGAGAACGTTTTCACGAAATAGATCCGATGGCATCCACTACTTGGCGGTAAAACAATCGTGGGAAAAGTTAATTTTTTGCTCAGGTCAAAACGTACAGCTCAGCTCTGCTTCAGTGTATGTAATACTGCAGCAAATTCTCCAGCATTTCTGGTTCACCAGTGCCAATACTCAAGATGCAACAGTAGATATATCGAATGTGGATTCACTCCCTGCAACTACAAGCTATATTGATGCAAACCAGGACAATGACACTATTCGGGACCATGCTGGGTGGGCAATAAAGAGGGCAAGGGATGTTATCTTCAAGGGACAAAATGAACTGCCGGCGAAAGCGACTGTTGATGAAGATTCCCCAGTGATTTTTGGCAGCAAGACAGACGCATTGGCAGTGTTATCGTTATTAGGAGAAGACAAAAAACAGCCAGATGACAGCTACAGATTTAGGATTTACGAGCATGTTATTCCTTTTTTTATACTTCTGCACAAATTAGCCGAAAGTTTATTAAGTCCGGAAAATATACTTAGGGAAAAAGAAAACATTTTAAAGTTTTGTCTTGGCCGAATGTCAACTAATAAGGAATTGCGAGGTAGATGGGATGAACTGACACCAAATTCGGATATACGAACATCAGTTGTTGTGTTGCAAAGAATCGTTACTTTTTTCATGAAATCCAAACAACAAATAATTCGGGAAAAAGAAGGCCTTAAACCCAACAAAACTAGTGTAGCTCTGCGACAGCAAATCAGACGACCAAATAAAAAATGTTCTACAATATCTTCCACTCAGACGACAACGGACCATCATATACAAACCTTGAGAACCAATTTTGACAGTTCTTCTTTAGACGTGTTTTTACTCCATCTGAAAACTTTGCCCCCCTCTGAACAAGAACATATATTGGGAAACCTTCAAGGGAAGGAACTGGGTAAAATTTTGAAGTCTTTGGGTCAGCCTGCATTTTTGGGGAAAAAGAAAGAAAAACAGATACAGACCCTCCTTGAGGCAGTGAAGGGGGGGATGGTATGTGTTAAGTTTCCTGATGAGGTAAGTCATAGTAAAATGAAACCACACAACATTGGCAATAAAAAAAGAAATTTTATTTATTATATATATATATTATGCATAATTGCAAAAAATTTATCTGCACTATATAATTATGACCCCCCTGTTTGAACCCCCCTCCCCAACTCCCCCCTCTCAATAATTTAACTAATTTAACATTGTCATAGGCCTTTCAGCAAAAAGAAAGTCTATATGTTTGTGACAGTTAACAACCATGTGTATAAAAAGCACACCCTCTCAAATAAATCCCCATGATAATCTACTGTTCTTTATGAAAACCTAATGTACGTAGTACATCGAATATAGAGTCTGGATATAAAATCATCCAATAATT
>CACRXK020001361.1:0-55692 GCA_902702795.2 Paramuricea clavata | reverse complement strand
GGAGACGTAATTAATGAATTGGTTGGGAAAACCAACAGGAGTATGGAAAAGATAGACAGGATTGGGAAGAAAGTTGACGCAATTGAGAGGGACTTATATGCACTTAGGAATAAGGTCATACTACCTCTCCAGTATGACTACTACAACTTTAAGGATGACACAGTTAAAACAGTAATAAAGATATACAAGAACCTTCATGGAGTATAGTATTTTATTTGTTGTAGGAAGTACATAGTAAGCAGCTGGGTGGGTAGAGGGAATGCTGATACTGGGATAAGGAAAGAGGGGTGAATCGCCCCTCTTCATAAATAAAATTTAAATACCAAACAAACAGCCATTAAATAGGTATAAATATTTTTTACATATATAATATAGAAAAAGATGGAAAAACTATTCAGAAACCGAGAGTTGAATGTTAGCGTGAGAACTATTAGGAAGGGTGAGGAGGTACTGTTTTATGCAAAAGATGTGGCAGAATCTCTAGGATACTCGAATACAGGAAAAGCTATTAGAAACCATGTTTGGGAAGAGGATAAGTGCACTCTAGGGTCCATCCAAAGGGGTGCCCTCAAGGGCACCCCTTTAAAAGGTCAGCCCGGTTCTATTTTAATTACAGAACAGGGTTTATATCAGTTAATTTTCGGATCAGAGCTTAACACAGCAAAGGAGTTTAGGAGGTGGGTATTTAGTGAAGTCCTCCCATCTATCCGTAAAACAGGCTCATATGAACTACCAGATAGAAGGTCACTAAGATATAACCAAATGATTCTTATAAATGAAACGGACCTTCATAATGTCATTGTAAGTTACATTAGAGATAACTACCCAGAGGCTGTAATAGTACCTGGTCTAGGTGAGTATCAGGATACAGTGTCAAGAAGGTGTGATGCCTGGAAGAAGGGATATAAAGGTGGTCAACCAGATCTTATCATAGAGAATCCTATGGGGAAGTACAAAGGATTTGCTATTGAATTTAAGTCTCCTAAGGGCACCGGAGTTATAAGTGAGAATCAGGATATATGGTTTAGGAAATTGAGGGGAATAGGGTACATGACAATGGTATCAGATGATCTGATAAAGACTTGTATTAGAATCAACGAGTACTTCTCGCTTAAGAAAACCGTAAGGAAAGTTGCAGTGAAAAAAGTAGTTTGTGACGTGAAGACGTACAGACCAAGGTTCAATTCAGGTAAGTTTTGAGTTATCTCAGAAGCAAATCTGAGTTATCTCACCAGTTATCTCACCAGTAGATTTAAGTTATCTTGCAAGTAAATTTGAGACATCTTACAAACAGATTCAAGTTATCTCACAAGTAGAATCTAAGATGTCTCATAAGACTAAACCCAGTTAAACCTAAGGTATCTTACAAGTATTATGGAAGATAAACCTGAGCAAATCCAAGCACAAGTAACAAGTGAGAAGAAGAAGGACCCAAAGAGAGTAGCGGCAGGAAAACGATTAGCTGCAATCAGCAAAATAGCAAAGGAGAGGAAAAAGAAACTTGCTGAACCTAAGGAGACATCAAGTAATGACAGTATGATTACCTACATAGGAGTGGCCATTGCACTGGTATCTCTAGTGTTGGCATACAAGTCGCATCAGAGGGAAACCAGGGAACCAGAACCCAAGCACGTAACTGAGACTGTCGAGATAACTAGGAAAGCTGACGAGTCCAGGTTAGATTCACTTGAATGATACATTAAACATAATATATATTATAACAAGATGAGTAAAGAATCAAAGATGACCGCGGAAGTGTACAACGCAGTGTTACTTACAGCAGGAGCAGTTGGTATATCAATGGCATCAAAAAAACTATTAAAAGAACCGTTAGGAACCCCAGAGAATGTAAAAGGAATGGTAAAGTTAGCTGTCTCAGTTAGCCTCTCATCTCTACTAGTATCTTACTTGAAAGAAAAGAAGTATATACCAGATGATCCATTCAAACCTAAGTAAGACTATACAATGGCGGGAGCAGTAGCAGGAGGACTTTTTAACGCATTTGCATTTGCTGGAGCAGGATACTTATTTAAGATGTTTGATAAGAACGGATATGCTAAGGAAGCCCACAGACATAACATTGCAATGGAGGAATTAACGGCTGAAAGAGAGAAGTACCTTGAGGAAGTCACCGATAGAAGAAATAGAATTGCCCAGCTAAAGTCAGAATTAGCTGAGGCAAGTAGGGATATTAATGCAACAAACAAATCACTGGAACTCGTTAGAAGAATCAATGAGTTAACACGTAAGGCTATGCCGGGGAGGCCGCAGTTAAGCAATCACTACAAACCTAGCTCAGAGATGGAAGAATATATGGCAATCTTCGGTTTAATCATAGGTGGGGTGGTTGGAGGGGCAGCTTACTTAATTCTATAAAATACGGTAATTTTCTTTTGCATATATAATATAGAGAAATGGATTGGCTTGCAATGGTAGACGTTGACGAAGTGGTGGCCTTGGGAAAAAGGGTGGACACCATAGAAGAACTAGAGGCTGCAGTTAAAAAATATGTGGAATGGAGAATAATAAGGAGCCGTAAAAATAAACCACAAAAACAAGCAGAAAATTTTAACACATATAGTATAGGGAATGGACTGGCTGACACTGGTAACACCTGATGAAATGGAACGAGTCGGTAAGAACGCAAACACTATTGAGGAGCTAGAGACTGCAGTAATGAAATACGTGAGAAATAAAATGAAGGTCAAACACACATATGACCCAGTATGTAGTGAATGTGGTAGTAAGTCAATTGTGGTAATAGATGGAGCAGATACATGCACACATTGCGGAACTAGTGCTATGAACAACTTCACATACTACGTTAGTTACAATCATAACAAGGACGACTACCTAAAAAAGAAATCGTCACATAATAGAGTCCGTTGGTTTGAGAGACACTTATTCGAGCATGTTGCTTCTGGGGATAGGGATACCATAAGGGAGCAGTTTAGAAGCATCGTAAGATGTATACAAAGACTCAGACTGCAACGGGGGCGCAACATAGTTAGATATAAGTTTTACCTATTAAGGTTAGCCAGCATGAACAACATCATGTTGAGAAACCCACCTGGGGACATTAAGACTCAAAGAATTGTGAACATCCTTGAGGACAGACTATATGGAAAGGTTTTCCCCGAGTTGGGATGGAAACCAGAAAATTGCAAATATTATAATAACTGGAAATTTAGACATAAATAAAATATTAAATTAAATAAAAATTAAATAAAATATTAATTATAAAATTAAATTAAATATTAAATTATAAAATTAAATAAAATATTAATTATAAAATTAAATAAAAATTAAATAGGCCTTTAAATAGGTCTATTTTTTTTTACCTATAGTATATAGAGAAAGAGTGAAAAAATGGCGACAAACTTTGACATGAACAACATGACCGTTGAACAACTTATGGCACTTAGTGAGATACTTAATGACAGCGATTATGAGGAAAATTTCGAGGATGAAGTGGAAAAAATATCTAAGGATAAGTTCTATCGAGTTGCACCTAAGGATAAGGGTAAAGATCCCTTTGAAGGACAAAGACTATTCATAGATGAAGGTGACCGTTCTACTGACCCAAAAAGACCAAGGAGGCGTCCACTGAATGAGAAGGGTGAGAGAGGTATAATGCCAACATGGAAATATTCCGTGAGACAGAAGGCAAAGGCTTTACTAGTCGAGGAGGCATACCAGAGCTTACTTAGTAGAGGAGTTGAAGGTCTACCACCAACAATGGGAGGTAGATGGAGAACGGATGATCCCCAGGTAAATGCGGAAATGAAGAGGTTAGAGAACATTAGGAATCCAAAGCGTCCCAGAGGCAGACCACCAAAGGCTAAGACTGACAGCGCTGTTAGGGCTACCCGAGGAAGACCACCAAAGGTTAAGTCTAACGCTGAGCTTGTGATTCCAAAGAAACGTGGAAGACCACCAAAGGTTAAGGCTACCGAAACACAAAAACCTAAGGTTAGAAGACAGACTGTTGCGGAGAGATTCATAAGTCAAAACCGAATAAAACTCTCAGTTCCCGCGGATAGCGTAATAACTCAGGTGGGACCAAGTAAGTTCACGGTGACTGTGGATCTTAGCAGAAAACCAACAAGGAAAGCTCCTGAGGTGCCAAAGGGTGTAGCTTCATGGAAACCTACTCCTAAGCCTAGAACCGTAGTCCCTAAGGAAAGACCAGTTCCTAAACCTAGAACCAAAATTCTAAGGGAAAGACCAGTTCCTAAACCTAGAACAAAAAAGCCAGCACCTCCTCCAAAGTTAAGAAAGCCTGTGAAGGTAATGAAGGAAGTTGTGGAACAGCCTGCAGTGGTAACACCAGAGCAGCATGAAATTGATCCATTCGGAACATATCTTGAAAAGCCGTCCTATAGGAAGATAGAAACTGCCGCAAATGGAGCAGCTGTGACTTACTCAATAACTCCAAATTATATGGATCCACTGGACCAGATGACAGCAAGTAGGCAGGTGGTGAGGGGAGTGTTAGTGAACGAGTTGAAGAGAATGGGAGGGTTGAAATATACGGAAACCATCAAGGTAAGAATGTCGAAGGAAATTGGAAATGACAAAACAAAGAAGGATTCAATATACTTCAAGTCGAAAACTGGAACCGCGACCAACTTCGAGGATATCGAAAGCACTGCAGCCCAAAACCAACTGACAATCTTATCCAGAATTGAAACCTTCCAGAACTTAGGTTCAAATTGGATTATCCTAAATATTGAAAGCCACTACATTAATATTGCAATGTACAAACCTCTAAAGGGTAGTTCATATATGAAATTACCCGCAGACATTAGCAATCCAAAATGTGGTTTAATTAACATGAAAAACAACGACGAGAAATGTTTTATGTGGAGTCATGTGAGACATGTAAGACCAAAGGCTAGGAGAGCAACCACCATAACAAAGCAAGATAGAGAGTTCGCGGAAAACCTAGATTATGAGGGAATAGACTTCCCCGTGAAAATAAGCGATATTGATAAAATTGAGAGGAAGAACTCAATAAGCATATCGGTGTTCGGCTATAAGGGTAAGAGGCAGTTCTATCCAGTTAGAAACTCTAAGACCAAATATGACGAACATATGGAGCTGCTGCTGTTAGGTGACAATGAAGGTGGTAACCACTACGTTCTAATAAAGGATGTAAATAGAATGCTCTTCAGTGTTAGCGGAAACTCGAACAAGAAACACTTCTGTTTACATTGCCTCCATAGTTGCGTCAGCGAAGAATCATTGAAGAAACATAAGGAGACGTGTCTTCAGGTAAATGGAACTCAGGCCACAAAGCTTCCAAGTGAAGGTTCAAAAATAAAGTTCGGACACTACAGGAACTCAATGCCTGCACCCTTTGTGATCTATGCTGACTTTGAGTCCATGCTAGTTCCTGAGGAAAGAAAAGTTGACCCTGAAGACACTGAGGAGAAGAGTACAACAGAACTTTACCAAACACACAAAGCTTGTAGTTTCGGGTTGAAAACAGTGTGTCATTATGATGATCAGTACTCCGGTGAATATGTAAGCTACGTTGGTGAAGACGCTACAAAAGTCTTCTTGAAGACAGTTCTAAAGGAATCCATCAAGTGCCGAGAAATGGTGAACAAAATCTTTAAGAAAAAGATGGTAATTACACCAGAGCAAGAAGCTGAGTTCTGGATGACAAGGAACTGCTCCATATGTGGTAACGACTTAGGTGATGACAGAGTGAGAGACCACGATCATGTAACTGGACTGTTCCGTGGAGCTGCCCATAATATGTGCAACCTAAAATATAGAATTACATGGAAAGTTCCAGTGGTCTTCCACAATCTAAGAGGTTATGATAGTCATCTGATAATGCAGGAGATTGGTAAGTTCAAGATGAACATTAACGTTATCCCAAATAACATGGAAAAAAAGATTTCCTTCTCGTTAGGTAAAAGTCTTGTGTTTATTGACTCAATACAATTCATGGCTTCTTCCCTGGAGGCACTTGTGAGTAACCTTTCACCTTAAGACTTCAAGATAGTCGGTCAGCGGTGGCAAGGTGAGGACTTCAATATTGTGAGACAAAAAGGTATATTTCCATATGAATACTTAGATGACATAAGTAAACTTAACACTGAGGGGCTTCCAAGTAAAGACAAATTCTACTCATCTCTATACGAGTCTGAAGTAAAAGAAGAAGATTACCAGAGAGCTCTAAAAGTTTGGGATCACTTTAAGATGAAAACAATGAGGGACTACCATGATCTCTACCTGGAGACTGACGTTCTTCTTCTAGCAGATGTTTTCGAGAATTTCAGGAAGACCTGTTTGGAAAATTACAAGCTTGACCCTGCTCACTACATCTCAGCACCAAGTCTAAGTTGGGATGCTTTCCTAAAACAGTCAGGAGAGGAAATAGAATTGGTAAGCGATATGGATATGTTCCAGTTCTTTGAGAAGGGAATGAGAGGTGAGGTAAGTCACATTGCTCATAGACACTCTACAGCAAATAATAAGTACATGGAAACGTACGACGAAGAGGCTGAAAACAAGTTCCTTATGTACCTCGATGCCAACAATTTATATGGCTGGGCAATGTCTCAACCTCTTCCAAATGGAGAGTTTGAGTGGGTTGAGGAAGTTGATAAAATAAATCTTGATGACTACTTAGGAGACAGTGGAAGGGGTATGGTTCTTGAGGTTGATATGGAATATCCAGCAGAACTTCATGATATACATAATGGTTATCCTCTAGCTCCAGAAAGTAAGGAGATTGATGTGTCAATGTTATCAGACTATGCTAAGGATATTGCCGATAAGTTCCAGCTTACAATTGGAGGTGTACGAAAACTTGTGAACTCCTTGGGTCCCAGAAAGAATTACGTTCTACATGTCAGGAATCTGAAACTCTACATGGAACTAGGAATGAAACTCACAAAGGTTCATAGAGCAGTCTCCTTCAAGCAGTCAACTTGGTTGAAAAACTATATTGACTTCAATACTCAAAAACGATCAGTCGCTAAAAATGCGTTTGAAAAAAACTTCTTCAAGCTCATGAATAATTCCATCTACGGAAAGACTATGGAAAACTTGAGAAAGAGAGTTGACGTGAAATTAGTGTCATCCGAGAACGACCTCCTTAAACTTACAGCGTCTCCATGCTTCCAATCACATAGAATTATGAATGAGAGCTTGATTGTGGTAAAGAGAATGAAGGAAGTGTTAACTCTGAATAAACCGTGCTATGTGGGAATGAGTATATTGGACTTGTCTAAAACTCTAATGTACGACTTCCATTACAACACAATTAAGAAGGAGTACGGTAACAAGTCGAAGCTCCTCTTCACGGACACCGATAGTCTAATGTACGAGATCAAAACTGATGACGTGTATGAGGACTTCAAGAGGATCGGTGAGGAGAAGGATTGTTGGGATAATTCAGACTATCTAAAAGATTCTCCATATTACTCAGCCCATAACAAAAAGGTTATTGGGAAGTTCAAGGATGAAGCTGAAGGAGTACCAGTGATTGAATTCGTGGGGCTAAGGTCAAAGATGTACTCTTATGTAAAGGAGAGTGGTGGAGGTGGAATGACAGCTAAAGGTGTAAAAAAGTACGTGATCAGAAACAAACTCACTCACGAAAACTTTAAGAACGTAATTAAGACTAAAGGTAGGATGAGACATAATATGAACACAATCAGAAGCATCAAACATAAGATTGGAACTTACCAGCTAAAGAAAATTACACTCAGCTGTTTTGATGATAAAAGATACCTACTTAAAGATGGTGTTACAAGTTACGCATATGGACATCACTCAATAGGTGATATGAAGGCTGAGGTGGTAATTGAAGAAAAAGTGGAACCAAGCTGCGTACTAATAGGAGTAATACCTAAAAGTGAATACTACACCCTCGGTAAAGCTAAACGTGTGGGAATGGAATTAGTCTTATACAGCAGACCTCAGTTGGATGAGGAGTTCCCCGAACCTAGTGCTAAACATGTAAGGTTCAAACCACCAGAGCCCTGGTTACGTGAAATTAATAATGACTCTGAAGTAATGGAATGGATACGTCCACATTACGATGAATCATACAACTCAAACAATTCAATGGGTTTCCATAATGAATCGGATAATATAAAAGCTATGATGAAAGATATCAGGATAAATAAGCCTGATCCAAAGAAAGCCAAACCGAAGAAGCCATTGAAAACTAAAAAGCATCGTGCAAAACCACAGTGGAAAATTGGTGGAAAAAAGTTACTAAAGAAAGAGGTGACTGTTGAGGTAAAACCAAAAGAACCATACATTCCTAGGTCAGAGTACAAAGTGGTGATTCCCCTGAAATGACACAAGTTCAAGAAACTATTACCGCTAAGGGTAGTTGTAACCGATGAGAATCATATGAGGAAAAACTATGACATACTACCACAAGATGAAAAAAAATACTTGAGAATGGTGGTGGGCGAGAAAGCGAAGTCGTTGGGGGTTCAGGCAATCATAACCCCTGGAAGTGATAAGTTGATTGAGATTGGATTTTGAGTAAATTGTTAACTAGGAAGTTTGAAATTGGATTGGAAGTTGAAATGAAAACAGAAGATCGGAGGGTTCTTCGAAGATGGTCTAGAAAATCTGGACGAGAATACTGCAGGATTCTTGATGATTTAAGGCTGAAATTAAAAAAGAGATGACCGCGACGAAACCGATTAGTGGTCTAGAACCCTCATTCCCTATACTACTTATGCTTATGTGGTCAACTATTATGGGAACAATCTTATGCCAGTTTGCCATGTTTTAATTTAGACAACTTTGTTTGTGAAAAACAAGTTATGACCTTTTGTTAAGAACCTAGAAATAATCCATTAATTTTTAATCTCTTGTAACTATGTTACACTTCTTAACATTTAATTTAATACATATTCTTTTTTGTTGAGGGTCGATGGTGGGAGGTCAAGGGTTCAATGTCGAGGATCAAGATGCAAAATGAAATGTAATGCTGATTACTTGAGAATACAATAAGATTAAATTATTGAGCATCCAGTGAATGGAATTGCGGTCATTTCACTAACGGTCAATTTGCCAACGTCCCGAGTCAATTCGCCAACGTCTCAGATCGATTCGCCGACATATATAAGACATAGATATAAACTGTATGGCACTTATGGAAAGCAGGTATTTTTTATTTTTATATAATTATTTCTATCTGTAGAGCCAACTGTAATTTTTAGTTTGTAAAATGTAATTACTAATTAGTTAAGTGTACCATATATGTAAATCCTGATAAGTTCACAAGCATGGGAAATCGTCTATTCTTTTCTATTCTAATGTATTCTGTACAGCACAAATACTGTTATCTTACTAGCCAGGAATTATCTTTGAACCACATGTATAGATTTATTTCATCACAGGGAGGTCGGTTTTTATTTCATCACAGGCAGCCTGATTTCTTGGTAAGTCAAATACAAAATAAATACAAAATTTATTTACTCGTATTTATATACAAAATTTATATGTCTACATAATGGAGCTTTAATATAGAATATTATATTTACATACAGTGTAACCACTGCATGATCATATAAGATCACTCGCAAGGTGTCCATGTCTATGTGAAAGGATGTATACGGAAATGGTAATTAGTTCCTTCAACTATGTGAGCAACTGTGTAGATCACTGTATTTTATATATGTGAGAATCATAAGCCAGGCTTATATACAGAGTGTTTCAAAAAACTATAAAATTTGATTTACAGTCAAAATCAGATTACTTTTCTCTGCACATGGTTGCAAATTTCGATTTTACTGGTTTTACTGTATTTAGTAGTCTCAATCAGAGGCTTTGTTTAGAAACCTGTTTGTGAAGTTTGGAACAAACTTTGACATTTTATTCTCGTTGTTTGTCATCATGCACATTCAAAATTTTTGGCTTGAATTCCCAAGTATGTACAAAAATAAAACAACAAATATGTATATTGCAGTACAATACTTTTAAACTTATTGTATATTTAACTTAGGAAGCGTTGGTATATACGGGGATTTTTATGTGCGTCTGTAGACCTTTGGAATCATATAAACATGAAGCAGAGTATTAAGGCTATAGTCTATTTAGAGTAATTAGGTAGAGTAATATACTGTAATCCATTTCTTGTGATAGAAAACTACAATCCTGGACAAAAGTGTTGGGACACTCAACCTTTTCCACCCTTGAATTCTAAAGACAACGCTCCCATGCCCTCCCCCACCCAAATTCAATGTTGAAAGTTCTTACAATTTTAGTTAAGGATGCCCCCAAAATTAACATTGAACGGGGGAGGGGTGGGGGGTTCGGTTCAAAAGCATATTTTTTCCGTTAAATCTGCTTTCCCTGAAGAGAACAATAACATGCGAAAATTTTGGGTTGTCCCAAGGACTTTTGGCCAGGATTTTAGGTAGGAGATGGCAGATTTTTTATCACATTTCTACAATGTACAATTAGATTTTATTGGATGAGTCGATATTTTTCTCACTGTTTAAAGTGCTGTCAAAAGAACAGGTGGGAAATTTGTCTGAGCATGTGTGAGCAAAATTAGTCACACAATTGAGTGGAATACACGCAACACATGTTTACAAAAAGGCATAATCATGTAAATATTGCCAAATGTTTGTACAAAATAAATTACTGTTTTATGGACATGGTCTAAATTAATCGTACAGAATTTTTTAGTGACGTTCTATTTCAGTACCCTGTCATTGTCTCTGGTGGGCTGTCCATGTGCATTCGATCTGAAACAGTTGCTAGCAACTTTGCTGTTGAAATATTTCGAATGTTTACATGAAAATAGAGGGTAAGTCATGCATGTTACAATCTCGTAAACTGTATGAGCCCCTATTTTTTCGCTTACACCCAAGATATCAAAATAAACATACATGAAACAGAGAACATTTTTAGAAAGTTTTATCGTGAGGCCCACGGCCAGTTTTTTAAATATCTTTATTTCTGTTCCGGTCATCACCAAAAGTACACTAAAGCCGGGCTTGAATATACAACAAATTTTGAATCTCATCAAGTACAAATATATTTAACGTGTAACCAAAATATGCTCATGAAATCGAAATTAATAGCTAAATTTTAAAAGCTAAAAGCTAAAATGAATAGCTAAATTTTCTCGAGCCAGTTTTCAAGAAGGAAGTTCACATTTCGGCCTTTGATTCTTGGCAAAAATTTGACCACAACATGTGCGAAGCAACTGGGTCTCCAAAGACTCAGCTAAAACATTGTGAGCCCCTATTTTCCTGACGATATGTTTGATACCTACAAATGTCAAAAAGTTGGGTTTTTTTTCCATTTATTTAGCTATATTTGAAATTGAGGACAGAGGCTATTTTTGAGAAAATACAGTTCAAAGTCAAGATATTTTTACATATTTTCAAAATTTGTCAAATTTTGCAAGCTTGTATTTTGAAGTTAGACAGCTGAAGTTACATTAAGAAACATAGGATGGAAAATTTGAGGCATATAAAGTTAATTTCAACTTTCATTTCATTCTCATATCACATCTTTCTTCGTTTATTACGGTTTTAAACAAGCCACAGATCGACGTATACGGTATTTACTCCCATGTTCACGTCGCCATATTGACTTCTTCCAATCACTCGATTACAAAACAGATCATCCCAAAACAAAGAATTCATAGTCGACTTTTACAAGAATGACTGTTAATTTGTAAATCGGTGAATGGAAAGCAAAAAATCATCAGCTAAAACAGCTTCTTGCTAACTTTCTGCTTTGTTTTGAATGTAAATGCAATGAGCTTTGTTTCTGCCCGCAATTTTTGGTCAGCAACGACAAATTTCCCACCTGTTTGTCAAAAGTGAAAATATTCTTTTAATGAAAATAGAAAGTCCCTATAGCCTTCCACCATATAAATTATGAACGCAGCCTAACTTATCTTTAAGTTTCATTAGGCATGGGCTGGTCCATTAATATATGAGAGCAAAATCGTAATATAGTTCCTCAATAGTCTTCTTACCATTCTCATACAGTTCCCATTGTTGGAAGAGTTTTTCTTGCTGATTCCTGTATGTCTTCTGTTGGACCTTTTCAGCTTAACAGGTGGGAAATTTGTCGTCACCAAAAATTTAATACATTCAAAACAAAGCAGAAAGTTAGCAAGAAGCTGTTTTAGCTAACGACCCATTCTACGATTTAGAAATTAACGGTTCTTTTAAAAATCGATTAAGATTTTTTGGGGGGGATGATTTTTGTTGTAATCGAGTGATTGGAAGAAGTGAATATGGCAACGTGAACATGGAAGCAAATACCATATATGTTGAATTATGGCTTGTTTAAAACCGTAATGAACGAAGAAAAACGTGATACGAGAATGAAATGTAAGTTGAAATTTATTTTATATGCCTGAAATTTTCCATCCTATTTTTTTAATGCAACTTTAGCAATATAAGTTCATAATGCAAGCTTGCAAAATTTGACAAATTTTGAAAATATGTCTTGACTTTGAACTGTATTTTCATAAAAATAGCCTGTGACCTCAATTTCAGATATAGTTAAATGGAAAGAAAAACCTTTTTGGCGTTTTGTATCAAACATATTGTCAGGAAAATAGGGGCTCACAATGTTTTAGCTATATCTTTGAGACCCAGTTGCTTCGCACATGTTGTGATCATATTTTTGCCAAGAATCAAAGGCCGAAAAGTGAACTTCCTTCATGAAAACCGCCTCGAGAAGGGTCTAGTTTTAAAATTTAGCTCTTAATTTCCATTTCATGAGTATATTTTGGTTACATGTTAAATATTTTTGTACTTGATGAGATTCAAAATTTGTTGTTTATTCATGCCCGGCTTCAGTGTAATTTTGGTGATGACTGGAAAAGAAATGAAGATATTTTAAAAACTGGCTGTTGCCTCATGATAAAACTTTCTAAAAATGTTCTCTGTTTCATGTATGTTTATTTTGATATCTTGGGTGTAAGCGAAAAAATAAGGGCTCATACAGTTTACAAGGTTATAAAATGCATGACTTGTCTCTACTCAAAGTAGCAACTGTTTCAGATCGAATGCACATGGACAGCACACCAGGAACAATGGCAGGGTACTGAAATAGAACGTCACTAAAAAATTCTGTCTGTCATTTATTTTGTACTGAACAGCAATATTTACACAATTGAAAATATTTGTAAACACACATTGCGTGTATTCCACATAATTATTGTGTGGCTCATTTTGCTTGTGCATGCTCAGACAAATTTCCCACCTGTTTTTCAGCTTGCATTCCGACACGAGTCTAATGTTGATTGCAGTCAGTTGGGCTTTTCGTTCCAATATCTCGATCAGGAGACACAAAGATAAATTGCTTCCTCCACCTGCATGTCTGTTTAGAGCATTGTGCCAACCCTCAATATCATTATTGGTCTGAAAAGCTTCCTGGTAAATGCTCCAGTTTCTGGGAGGAAATGTTTTGCTTTCGATCCACTGCTTCTTGACGTACTCTACCAACTTTGAAAGAGGTGGATTTTGAGCCAGTTGACTTAGTGTGGTGAAGATTGGCTGGATCTGATTAAATATTTATAATTGAATATCTTAAATATTTATAATTGAATCTATGTAACAAAAGAATCTAAATTAAAATCATGGAAAATTATCTCAAGTCCTGTCATATTAAAGCATGACTATTTGATAATTTTCTCTTGACTATTTTTTCCACTCCAATTTAGTGCCTACTTGTTACTAACATCAACAATTCCATGAAGAAATTTGTATAATTGCCATGTAAAGTCCGTTCAGATGGGTAATAACAAATTATATTTTCTGAATTTTATAGACGGCATTATAAAGCTTAATTATTTTAAAGAAAGAGCCTGGGTCCAGTGGAAAACACATCCTTGCAGTTTTACATCTGGTAAAATAGATCTGCAGGCTTTCCATAACACAGTTTTGAAGTCCAGGGTGATCTTACTTACATGTGGGTCCATTGGCAGAATATCAATAATCTCTTTCAATACCTATCTGAGAGTTGAAAATTGTAAGACAAAGCAGAGTGACTAAACCCAATCAAGGAATAAACCCAATTAAAATTCGAGTCAACTAGATATATTTCAAAAAATTGATCAATTTTATTTTTATAACATTTTGTAAAGTTTAAAGAATTGACTCAGTTAAAATGTTGTTTTATCCTACTTAAATTAACTCATGTATGCACGAATCGGGAGTCAACTTAAATAATCAAAAGACGGCGTGGAAACCATCTTATATATGAAAGTGAAATTAACATAACATTGCATCTTTAGAGATTATATTAATGTATTCTCATTGCTGATACCAACTATTCCCTCATTCCATTAATTTACACTGCCTAATGCAGACGATTTTAGTTGACTGCCACTCAGGATAAAATCATAATCAGCCAATTATTCAAGGAATAAACCCAAGATTTTGCACTCAACTACCGGGTGGCCCAAAAAAAAGTACTCCTGTTTGATTCGTAATAACATCTAAACAAGTATAGCTTTTAAAGACAAATAACTTGCATCAAATAGAGGAAGGACTAACTTAGACTTTGATATATTACAGTTGTATTTCACTTAAAAATTCACGGAGATATTAATCTTTAAATTCGGGAGGATATTTCTGGATGTGTCTGAAATATGCAAAAATCGGCGTATCAAATATTAATCAAGATTTGCCCGACTGAAACATGCACTATTACCAGTAAATAAATGACACTTGACAAATTGTTTATTATGAAACAAAGTATTATTATATCTACAAAATACAAGCAAGATTCATTCGTCCGAAATTCGCGTGTGTTCCTAGCACGTTTAAGAATACGAAAAATTTAAGCGCCTGCCTTCCATGGTCAGTCTTTCATGTACATTTAAGTTTGCAAAGACCTAATATTAAATACTTGCATAATTTCGAACGTTCATATTTCAGGAAACAATGAGCTAAGACTTACATGTAAGATGTCTAAATCTACGCCATATCCCTTACAAACCTTAACGATAATTCGCTGAAATACAAGTTAGCCTAATATGTCATTAAGCAAACAAACGCAGGAGTTAATATTTGATATGCCGATTTTCGCTAATTTTAGACACATTCCAAAATATGCTCCCCATTTTTAACATTAATATCTCCGTGAATTTTTAAGTTAAATACAACTGTAATATATCAAAATCTAAGTTAGTCCTTCCTCTATTTAATGCAAGTTATTTCTCTTTAAAAACTTTACTTGTTTAGAAGTTATTACGAAATTTTTTTTGGGCCACCCGGTATATATGGAACAATAAGTAGTGATACTCTGAAAGAGTGCTAAAGATACTGTTCTTCAACATTGACATCGGTCATTGATATATAGGGTTCACTTTCACTAGCGTTCGCTCAGAGCCCTTCTTACGCTCGGTTAGCAAGTGCAAAAAATTGCAATAGTTTGATTTTACCAAACACCATACTATTACAGTGATAGATTTGCAACAGTTTTTGTGTTGTTATTGCTGTAAGTGTACAGCATGTGCATCCAGCATCTTGCTACAACTCCATTTGATTAGTTCCCTAAATAGCACACACTCCAAAAATACAAAACGTTGTTTCAAAACGTTTTGACAGATTTGTTGTGGCCAATCAGATGCCTAAATGATATTGTTTTTGCCAGAGCCCCTCATCCTATTTACAATAGATTGCATATTGCTCGAATCACCTTTCAATACACCCATTTTATCACACCAAGAGGGATATTAAGAGTGTACAATTTTTGGACTAGTAAGTGGTGATCATTCAAGTTGAAAGTCGAACAGGGCTAATCGAGCAAGGCACCCATTACCATCTGTAACACTTGTGAGTACACTAATCAAAGCATGAGTTGTATTTCCCTTATTATTGTATTTTTTTACAAATATTGTATATTTGTAGGGAGATACACTGGGCTGTATAATAACTGGAGGATCTGCTCCTATACTTACTACACAATAGAGAATTAAGCGTCACGTTTAATGACAAACATCAAATATCTAGAAAGAGTTAAAAGTTCATTCAACAAAAACCCAAAGTTTTTCTGGAGCTACCATAAAGCTATTCTACACCATAAGGAACAACACAACGCGGTTGTTACTTACAAAGATATTACAGCCAAAATTCCAGCAGACAAAGCTGAACTTTTTAATTCATACTTCTCATCTGTGTTTGTACCATCAAAATCTGACACTGACAATAACTTAGACTCTTTTGATCCTGATACCCAAATATCTGATATAACCTTAACAACAGAAGAAGTTGCTGTGTGTCTATATAATCTGGATGTCTCTAAGGCAAGCGGCCCAGATGGCATTCCAGCAAGAATTCTAAAGGAATGTAGCCACCAAATAGCACCTAGCATTTGTGACGTGTTCAATCATTCACTACGCACTGGATGCCTTCCCTCCCCATGGAAATCAGCTGATGTTAGACCCATTCACAAGAAAGACCTTAAAGAGCCCGTTGAAAATTACAGACTGATTTCCCTCCTGCCTATCATCAGCAAAGTTTTGGAACGTTGTGTTTCCAGGAGATTCTACGATCACATCATTCACCTCGTCCCACCATCACAACATGGTTTTCTTAGAAATCGTTTGTGTGTCACTCAGCTTGTCCAAGTTCTTCACTCTGTTGGTCAGTGTCTTGACAAAAACATTCAGTCTGATATAATTTACCTTGACTTTGCCAAAGCGTTTGATTCTGTTGTAGATCATCAAATACTTCTAAGAAAACTCAAGTCATATGGCATTACAGGCGTCTTCTCGACTAGTTTTGTGATTATTTAAGCGGAGTTGTTGTAGAAGGTGTCCCATCAAGCTGGGTTTCTGTTATCTCCGGTGTGCCACAAGGGAGTATCATGGGTCCGATACTTTTTGCTGTCCTCATAAACGATCTTCCAGACGTAAAATCCAATGACTCTTTGGAAGCTATGTACGCTGATGATACAAAGTTGTTTAGAAACATCAACTCTATGACTGACGGTGATCGCCTACAAGAATCTTTATCCAACTTGACACGTGGAGCCATGATAATAACATCAAGTTCAACAAATTAAAATGTAAGGTTTTGAGCGTCATTCGAAAGAAAAAATCCCGTGACTTACAACTATCACCCGGGCTCATCCTTGTTGCTTTGTGTCCGGAAAGAAAAAGATCTCGGTGCTATCGTGACAAACAAATCCCTTGTGGAACTCGCATATTCAAATGATAACAGCTAAAGCTAACAAGATACTTGGTCTCTTGAAGAGAACTTGTCCTTTATTGACAGAAACCAAAATGCAGCATTCTTTATACCTATTATTTGTAAAGTCAAAGTTATGCTATGGTACTGAAATTTGGTCTTGTTTTAAATTTGCAGACATATTTCACAACCATCAGACACTAGAGATAGTGTAGTGTAGTGTAGTGTAGTGTAGTGTAGGCCTAATTCATGACCCTGACAACATCTCGGATCTGGTACAGGACCTTACTCGTGATTTGGAGAGCATTGAGAAATCACTGTTAGCTCCATGGCAAAAACTGGACATGATCCGTACCTTCCTTCAACCTTCCTTAACATTTGCTCTTCGTGCTGGTTTTCCCAAAAAAGATAATCTTTTGGTATACCGTTCCCAGCTCGTGGCCACAGTTCGTAGAATATGTGCACTACCATCCCGTGCTTCTGCTTCCTACATCTTCGCTCATAAGCGTGTTGGTGGTCTCGGTCTCCTGGATCCAACCCTTGAGGCTGATGTCCAGGCTATAATTCATGCAGTTAAAATGCTCTCCTGTTCCGACCCGATTGTAAGCAACATTGCTAATGCTGAGATAAACCAAACTGCCCGACTCGCTAGCCGATCTAATCCAACCCCTTCTTTAAAATCAAAATACCTGTCTAGCCTCCCCGATGACCGTTTGACCAACTTACGTTATAACATTCAATCATTATGGACCCGAGTTCATAAATCGACACGTAACCTTGGTGTTGAAATTCAATTCAATGACAATGGTCTCCCTGTCCTTTCCACTGAGAACTCTGGTTCTGTTCTTGCCAAAGAAGCCAGTCATTTTCTTTCATTTTCATGTTCAAGATCGTTTTGCTTCCACCTTACCTTGCTCTTCCTGATCAAGGAAAAGTGGGCCGTGCGCTTACTACCGACACCTTCGCCAATGGTTCTACCTGGCAATATAATGGATTAAACATTCGTTTCAGAGATTGGCATTTCATCCACCAAGCTCGATTTAACTGCCTCCCAGTAAATAATGTCAAGAGTCGTTGGTCTAATTCCTGTCCAAAATGTCGCCATTGTAACTCGGATGAGACTCTCCCTCATGTTTTGTGCCACTGCCTTCGTAACATGCCTAGTATCCTGCGGAGACACAATACCATAGTGGACCGCATCATCAACGCCGTTCAAAGTGGAACTGTCACCACTGACCAACAAGTTCGCGCCGCTAATTCTCGTCTTCGCCCAGACAAACGTTTTACGACAACTTGGGATGTCCAAACGATATCGTTCTTTGTTTAGGAAATTGTGTTGCACTGACGCAATCCAAGGATCAACAAACATTTACCGGGAACATCTTGGAATAACAGAGGGTTCTGTGGATGCAGATAACTTAACCTGAGTATCAGGCTCTATTTTACAAATAGAGCCTGACACAAAACTTAACCTGATCGCTTTCCGCCCACAGCAAAGTTTATATTTAGTATCCAATCAAAATGTCGCAGGAGAAATTTAAATTTCACACAACGACAACAACAATCTAATTATAGCATAGGCGCCCACTAAACGGCTGAATTTAAATTAAAACTGCAATGAACTTATAAAATTAACAAAAATAATCACAAATTAGCGAAATATATTGCAAATGTAGCTTATATTAAATCGCCACCCGATTGCTCTCTCCTCCGCAGAGGTTTCAGTGACTACAATGAGCTTTACATGGCGCTTGCCGTATTTATCAACAAACAGTGATGTATAATTATAAAGTATATATATATTATTAAGTATACTTTATAACTATACGTCAGTCGATAGTGCAATCTGATGGCGATTTAATATAAGCTACATTTGCAATATATTTCGCTAATTTGCGATTATTTTCTAATTTTACTGCAGTTTTAATTTAAATTCAGCCGTTTAGTGGGCCGGCTATAATTATAAAATATATCAACAACAATAGTATAATCTAATTAGCACCAGCCAATCAAATGACAGATTTAAAAATCGTTTGTTTAATCGGCCAGTCAGCGCTCAGTCCAGATTCTGGACTGAACAACCAGGCAAAATGCCACTTTTGTGTCAGGCCGTACTTTTCTCCCCTTCGCCCACGATCAGGCGTGCCTGTGCCCTAAAAAGTACGGCCTGATACTCAGGTTACAGATAACTCTGAGTAGCATGCTCAATAGATATTTGTAATCAGTATCTAATTCAGATTCTGTACATATAAAGGAACTTTACTTATATATTTGGAACATTATAGATTTATAAAACTTTTAAATTCTTAGGACAAAGATAACTCACTTATATGAACTGATCTTGATACTATGACCATTAATGGCACTAATTGTATATATTGACTAGGACTTAAGCAAGACCCATCACCTGTAAATTAATTTGTAATAAAGAATGAATAGTGTAGTGTACTGCTCAGTGAAAGTTGTGTGCAACTGAACATGTCCCATTCTTTATTAGACATAAGGATTATTCTATTTTGCAAAGTCTTGCATTGTGTGTGCAATAGATACAAAAATATTTAAATTTTTCAAAAACGTAAAATGAATAAGAACGTTTTATTGTGTTACATTTAAAAAATAACATTGACATTGTCAACATTTGTTCAAATGAGGATAGTAGCTAATTGACAAAACAAAACAAAACTGGTTGAGACCCAGTGTAATATTCATGCCATAAAAATATATTCTGTAGCTATGCCCATTAAATTATGGATTTATTTTGATGTAACCCCCACTCCCCCAGTCCAATGTTGCTAGTATTTGATAGTCACATAACCCAGGTACATGTTTTCGTCCAAGCAACATTGAATCAGGGGGGAGAGGGGGGCAAAACCATGGAAATTTTAAACACTCATGAACATGACATTTGATCTCATATTTGTCTTGTCCAAGATTGTCTGAGAGTGTACCACTTAAGTGGCTGTGTAAAACTAGCAAATAAGTGGCTGTGTAAAACTAGCAAATCTGGGTTATATCATGTTAATCTGTATTTATACATTTTAAGTTATATCTAAGACATTCCTTAATAGTATTTTAAGTATTTAAATAAGGTGTCTAAGTAAATAACAGCCCATATATAACTAAGCCATATCTAAAAATAGCCTGTACATGAATGATATATTCCTAGTAAGGGTGTGCTTGTTTAATTGACATGGAACTTTTGATGGAATATGACAGTGATAGTGACTCTGGTGAGGCTAATGCACAAGAGTTGGAAAATGGTAGTCACTCAGTGTACCTTAGTACGTATAGTCAAGCCGATTCCAACACGGAAAGACTTTGCTTTAGGAGTTGAGAAGTCCTTTTCGACTGGCAAAGCTAAGGTTGTGCAATGGTGTTGCTCAGAAGAGGAACACGGAAACAAAGGAAAACATTATCATATAGTGGTAAAACTTACACAAAACCAATGATGGCTCACCATCAACGATGGCTCACTAATGGAAAATTACAGCGTAAGTGTCCACTACTCGAGTGTCCATCACGACTATTACAGTGCATGGAGATATGTCACAAAGTCGGATAAAGATTTTGTTCAAAGTGAAAACCACCCCCGTCTATGAGAGGCTACTAAACCAAAAACGACTAATGCGAGCCAGGCCAGATGCACCAAGAGGAAAGTGAAACGTCCAGCTCGATATTCTAGTGCCCAGGACACCTTGCTCGAAGATGAAGAAGGAGAGAGGCCAACCGCCAGGAAACACAAAAAAAAAGAGTAAGAGCATTCGAGGTGTCGCAGATCATGGTAGAGGGGAACATTAAGAATTCGATTGAGCTTCAAGCCCTTGCGTTTGAACAGAAAGAGGAAGGAAAAACTGATCTGGCCGAGTTCCTAGTCAATCGAACTCCTAGAGCAGTTGCTGATATGATGCAATCTACATGGGAGATAGAGGAAGCAAAAGCTAAATTGGAGAGAGAAAAGAAAACAAGAATGGAACTGCTACAGGAGGCAAGACAGAGTGAATGTGCACACAGTTGTAATGGCGATTGGTTAAGTTGTGCTGAAGAGATTCTTCACAATAATGGCTTATCAGTAGAGTACTTTGGCGAAGTCATACACAATCTATTAAGCAAGGGCCGAGGGAAGTTCCAAAATATAATGCTAACAGGTCCAGCAAATTATGGGAAAACGTTTCTCCTCAACCCTCTCACACTTATTTTCAACACCTTTTGCAACCCAGCTTCGGGCACTTTCGCATGGATTGGGGGTGGAAACAGCTGAGTGTATCTTTCTCAATGATTTTCGCTGGTGCCCACAGCTGTTGCCATGCACGACTTACTTTTGTTGTTGGAAGGCCATATAGTTCATTTACTGGCACCCAAAACCCACTTTTCCAAGGACATAACCTTCAAAAATGATACCCCAATATTTTGCACAAGCAAGAACCCATTGGTTTTCATAAAAAATGGCGTTATTGATGAGCGAGAAACCGAAATGATGCATGTGCATTGGAAATTAATCCAATTCAACTATCAAATCCCGCCAAACACCCAGCGAGACATTACATCATGTGCATGTTGTTTTGCAACGTTAATATTAGGCTAATATTCCAACTATTTCATCTGAATTTTTTTATAGAACAGTTAACCTACTAAAAACTGTATGGTTGTCTCATAAAAGCATGGTACACAGGCATTTTTGATGGTAAACGGCCGACTTACTAAAATAACAATGATTGATCTCTAATCTATTATTAGAAATCGTAGTTTTTGCTGTTTATTGTGTTTTTCGAGAGCAAATGCTTGGTTAATCATGCAAAATGTTTCTATTTGTAGTTTGTTGATCATTACCGTAGGAATTAATATATATAGAACAATACAGAACAAGAAAAATGGTTAAAATTCATGTAATTGTATGTTAGTACAAGATATTGCACGCCACAGGAGGCCCTGAACCACCTGCGATAATACATGAAACAGTGTTAATGTCTTTTAAAGTGTTTATAATCTTATTACATCTTCAGTATATTTTCCTCTCACCTTTAGAATGAATTACTAAGTCTAATCTATGGTTCATTGACTTATGGTATTGTCAATTTCAGTTGTAGAAAAGTTATACATTGTCGTTGTAACATGGGCAGTGAACTCGTCAAAAGTTTCACAAGTTATATTATTTTCTAGTTATATTATTTTCTAGCTGTCTTTTTTCAATATTATCTTCTATTATTTTCGATTGGACTGAGATCTGGACTCCTGGCAGGAATTTTTAGCTGTTCAATCTTCATTTTTTGCATGGTTTCTCCAGAGTTGCAAAACCTGTTCATATTTCCTCCGGGTAAAATTTAAAGTTTTCAAAACCTTCCTCAAAATAAATTAAATAGATATGGCTTCATCAAATAGCAATATACTAGAGTATATAAACTTAACTGATTCTGAAAGCATAACACACAGTACATGATTCTAATATATAAATTTGCCATAATAGATTTATACTTTGGACAAATTGGACACTCCTTACCTACTACATCTACATCCTATATCATATATTGAATATAAAATAATATTAAAAAATGATATTTCTGTACTTGTGGTTTTGAAAGGCATTTGAGAGTGTTTAGGTCTTTAGAATTGTGACTGTGACCCAATCGCCCAGTTTCACAATCAGCAAGGCAGCGAATGCTCTCACTTGTTTCCGAAGCAAAGTGCTAAATTTAAACCAAGCAGTATAGTGCCCTGCATGGCAGCTTATGGCAATGTTTGGAGTGGTTGAAAATCAATGGCAATGGCAATATAATCTCTATACCAGACACTGCCAATCCTGCAATATACTTATGGTTATCTTATAGTTTGTGGGAATTGACAGTGTAGGTATCAGGTATGTAAATGATGATTTTGATTATAGGACATTGATATATTCCGTTGATCTATATTAAATATGTATGACAGCTACAGAACTCAGTAATTAAGCTGTACTATTTTTGTCCCACTCGCATCGGACATGCTAAAATTTCTTCCTCAACTTTGTTTATAAGGCCATATTTACATAATTATTACAATATTTAGTTGCTACAATGCGATGGTTTATTTCATTAAATAAAAAAAAAATCCTAACATTTAATATTTCTGTGAGCTCTGAAATGAAGTGTCATAAACCAAAATAAACATATTAGAGTACACATTTCTGTCATTTCTAACATATCTCCACGGAAAAAGGACTGAATCCTTGAACTAAATGCAATGAAATTTCTTTCAATTTTCTGTTTGCTTGAATTGGCAGTTTAAAATAGCACTAAAACCCCAATATAAAATACATTAACTGTCTTGAAATATTTTGTCAGGCAGTACATATATATATTGTATAAACATAAAAAGTTTTAACACAGCTCTTAAAATACAGTTGGGCAGTGATGAGAATCCAGCAAGTTATTTTATGTAGCTTAAGGCACCTCTGATAGCTAAAATCTATACTAAGTCTTTAAGATGGACATTTTGAGTGATTAAGAAAAGGAAATTTTTTGGGTTGAAATGCTGAATAATGCAAACTGGACAAAGTGACACACTGACAAAAATATCAAAGTTGTGCCTGTCAAAAACACTAGAAATCACGTATTTGTACCAGTAAATGACTGCATGGCTGGATGCTTATTTCCAGGCTTGCTAAAACAAAACGATTTTACTTGTCACAGGGAGAGTCTTGTGCTCTAATCGGTTAATGCTAAGTGCCCAATGTATCAATTAACTCACACAAGTTCACCACTTGAAAACAACAATTATCAAATACTACTATATCAGGGGCTCTAACTTGTTCCATTTGTTCTTGTGTTTTGTTATCCATTGACTTAAGGAGCCATAATCCAGGCCCTTAAGAAACTGTCTTTGAAATTAGTCATAACATCATAACTTCTCGTGATAGTTGAAGATTTGGTGAAAACATTTCCTTTGCTTCCCTCACAAAACCAAATTATATGGGACATATATGGACCATATATGGGAGGTATATGGCTTTGGTATGGTCTGGTTGCCTTCATAGCATACCCATATCATGTTTTTGATATGGGTTTGATATGTATTTGGTACAAATCCATACATATCCCACATGACTTACTATGGGAAATACATGGGTTCCTTATATTATTTCATAACAACTTTGCTATGGGGAAGATAGGATTCTATATGGGAATGATCTGGGAACATGATATGGAATTCATATGGTTCTTGATGTATAAACTATGGGAATGGTATGGGTGCAATAATTATCATATTGTCGAGAATTGACAGTACTTTGAACATTATAGATATCTTGCACGCATTCTAATATAAACAGTTCATTATTAATATCTTATATCGAACACGGTTAGTTAATTGAACTAGGATAGAATTACACTTGCACTAGGATAACTGGGACATTCAGGATAATTTGATAATCACCTTTGTTGTATATAGTATTCGCACTGGCTTTTGAGCTTGTGTTAGTGTAAATAATACATATTCAAACTATGGTGTAGATCGTCCTTGATTCTATCGAAAGAACCTACGCTACATAGATCTCGTTATCGTCGTACACAAGTTAACACAACGCAAGACAACACTATAGCTTATTTCGAGTGACGAACGAGATATTGGTGCCGTGACCAGGATGGACGGTCTAAAACGCGCAAGGATAAAACGTGGCGCTCAACGTGCACAAGCAACTAAAATTTGGAACGAAGCTGAACTACTCATAAACGGTGAAACGAACGAAGTTAATATTGAGAAACTACGGGTCATTCTGGCAACGTACGACGCGAAAATCGAATTACTTCGAAAGTTGGATGAGACTGTATCAGATCTAATCGAAGACGAAAAGGGCTTAGAGACGGAGATCGTTGAAGCCGACGACTATTTAACGGAACTAACTAAAAAGAGGTACACCATAGAATTCTTTATCAATCAAAGTACAATCCATAGTAATTCGTTAGCTAGCCCTATGGCTACCACAACACCACAAAACGGACACGGTTTTCCTACTCAAAGTACGCCGCCACAATCGCATAATACAAATAGTCATAGATTACCAAAGTTAGCACTGCCAGTATTTAGCGGCAACATGTTAAAATGGCAAACCTTTTGGGACTCTTATAAGGTCGCTATACATGAAAACTCCAGCCTAAGCGACATACAAAAAATTACATATCTCAAAGCTCAAGTGTCAGGTGAAGCCGCGCAATCAATCGAAGGTTTACCGCTTACAGAGTCAAACTATGCGCAATGTATTGCAATTTTGGAACAGAGATTTGGTCAACCCCACAAGATAACTAACGCACACATGCAAGCCTTGTTAGATCTACCATGCCCTTCAAATTCAGTGTCTACCTTGCGCCAATTTTACGATAGCATGGAAAATCATATTCGAGGTCTCGAGGCGTTAGGAAAGAAACAAGATACCTACGGTGACCTTTTAATCCCCATTGTTTTGGGTAAACTTCCCACTACAATCAAGCACAACTTAATTCGAGAGAACGGTTCAACTAAATGGTCAGTAGAACAATTACGCAAATCAATTTTGAAAGAAATTCAAATACTAGAAGCTGGGGAAGAAACAGACTCTTTCAGTCAAATTAGTCAATTAGGCAAACCTATCAACACCCTGCCATCAACATCGAGTCTACTGACAAACGCATCCGGAAAGTTTGGAAACCATGCCAACGCAAAAGAATTTTACGCACCTAAAAATCGCCCTACAAACAAGAGTTTATGCATTTTCTGTTCGGGCCATCATCGCCCTAATGAGTGTACTGTAGTAAAGGATCCCACAGCCCGTAAGAACATTGTTTTCCAAGCGAAGTTATGTTTTAACTGTTTGAACAATCACCGCGTATCTGATTGTAACTCGAGAAATCGCTGTCAAGGGTGTCACAAGAAACACCACACGAGTCTTTGTAATGAAACAAACAAAGATGCAACAAAAAATACCGGGAAAAATCATCCGCCGAATAACGACGCACCGAAAATTACAACGCAAGTTCAAAACGCGAAAACCAATCCACCCGTCGACAAAACCCCAGACCGTGTCCACACGTCTCTGTCAGTCAACGACTACTATGGGAGACAGACACTCCTCAAAACTGCCATTAATACGATAGCAACACAGAACAAAATAGCGAGAGCACACATTCTCTTTGATGAAGGTGCTCAACGTTCCTTTATCACTCAAAGTTTAGCTGACGAACTCGAACTTACGCCTGAAGGAAGTGAAACCTTAAATCTATCAGTCTTTGGCGGGTCTTCGACTTCTATCAAACAAGTAGACATGGCTACGATTAATCTCAACACCGAAGATGGCGAAAAAATTCCTTAACAGGTATTGATAATTCCCACAATCGCAGTTCCGCAGAAAAGTTTCCCCACCGCCGAAATTCGAAACCTCCCACACCTCAACGGCTTGAAACTTGCACACCCTATGACGACTGATGATCATTTCCACATATCCCTCTTGATTGGCGCGGACCACTACTGGGACGTTGTCGAAGACGAAATCGTTAGGGGACCGGGCCCCACTGCAGCGAAATCTAGAATCGGCTACTTGCTTTCTGGACCAACAACTGGGCCAGCTGTTGCGACAACATCACTCAGTGCAACCATCTTGAAAGTCATTGTTTCAAAGGAACACGAAAGCAAAGCTTTAGAACGATTTTGGAATCTAGAATCTATTGGGATTCTTCCAGACGAAATAACAACCCACGAAGACAAGTTTGTTAAGGAATATCAGGATTCTTCAATACGACTCGTGAATGGCCGATACTGTGCAAAGTTACCATGGAAACCTAACCATGACCCCTTCCCACCAACGAAGCAGTAGCGCGAGGAAGAACCCGTTCCACTGTAAGGAGATTAGCCAAAGACCCCAAGACATTGCAAACCTACAGTGAACTTATTAACGAACAGTTAAAACGAGGTTTTATTGAAAGAGTTACAAATCCAGAAACATCAAACGGTTATTGCCACTACATCACACATCACGCTGTATTAAAAGATTCCCCTACGACACCTATTCGTATTGTGTACGACTGCAGTTGCAGCCCAAATGCCGACCAAGCAAGCCTGAACTCATGTCTAACCAACCACGACCACTGGCCAGAATGGAAACCTAACAACGTTCTTCTGCAGTCCTGCCTCAACGAAGATCAAGAAACGAGCAAAGTCACTGCCGAAGTCACCGACACATCTACAAACGCCAGCATAACCCAGATTATTCCGCCTACCAAATTCAGTGACCTTCAACGACTACTGCGAACTACAGCATGGGTACTTCGCTTCGTTAATACCCTGCAAAAGGGCAACGCATGTAAGGGAAAACCACTAAAGGTCCACAAAGTTGAAAACGCGAGAAATGTTTGGATACGGGAAATCCAAAACGACGCCTACAGTAACGAACTTGCCAACATACAAAAGCCGAAAACCTCTTGTCTACCCCTTGTACGTCAACTTCGCCTGTTTACTCTGGAAGACAACATCATTCGTTGTGGTGGCAGAATTCACAATGCACCAGTGGAACATTCAGCAAAGTTTCCCATACTCTTGCCCAAACCACCATTTCACCTTGCTGGTTGTCAACGACGCACACGAGAAACTACAACACGCTGGATTAAACCAAACCCTGACACAAATACGCCAGAAGTATTGGATTCCAACAACTCGCCAGTACATCAAGAAAATACTTCGCAAATGTGTAACGTGTCGAAAGGTCTTCGGAACACCATACAATGCCCCTGACCCACCTCCACTTCCATTCTATAGAATGACTGACTCCCACCCATTTACCGTCACCGGTGTAGACTTCACCGGGGCCATCTACGTCAAAACGCCACGTGGACAAGAAAAGGTCTACATCTGCTTGTTCACCTGTGCAAACACACGCGCAGTCCACCTTACCAAAAATTATGGTGTCAGACAATGCATCAACGTACCAATCTGCCGCGGAAGAGTTGACCCTACTATTCAATTCAACAGAGTTGGAAACCAATCTCAGTAAACGAGGAATCCAGTGGAAATTTATCCCAAAACGAGCACCATGGTACGGTGGTTTCTGGGAAAGATTAATTGGTCTGACAAAAAACTCCTTGAAAAAGGTTCTCGGAAAGGCGAATGTCACTTTAGAAGAGCTCCAAACAATTTCCTCAGAAACGGAAGCAATTCTCAATGACCGCCCGTTAACCCACGTATCATCAGAACTAGACGACACAGAACCATTAACACCATCCCATCTACTGTATGGCCGGAGAATTACCACCTTACCCCACCCCCTTTACGAAGACGACGAGTTTCGTGATCCTATCTATGAATCCGAACCTAGTAACATTGATGTCCAAGCAAAATTGAGAACACACCTAATACAACACTTTTGGAAACGTTGGCGTCAAGAATATCTGACAAGCTTACGGGAATTTCATAAAACCACTGGAAACAATTCAACCGAGATACGTGTTGGTGATGGTTCAAGTACATGATGACACGAAACGTGTTAACTGGAGACTTGCTGTTGTACAAAGTTTAATCAAGGGAAAGGACGGACTAGTACGGGCAGCAAATATCAAAACAAGTACTGGACATACGAACAGACCAGTAACTAAACTTTACTCACTCGAAGTTAAATCCACAACAACAGAGAACCCAAAGATCACCATTGACGAAAACCTAGACGTAAAGAATCCCTCAACCAATCCTCACCCAGCTGACGTCATAGATCAAACGTCAAGCAGACCTGTTCGAGCAAAATTAAGCACGATTGGCAAAGGAGAAATTGAAACAGTGGACATCCATAATCTCGCGCCCCCCGGAGGATGTCGAGAATTGACAGTACTTTGAACATTATAGATATCTTGCATGCATTCTAATATAAACAGTTCATTATTAATATCTTATATCGAACAAGGTTAGTTAATTGAACTAGGATAGAATTACACTTGCACTAGGATAACTGGGACATTCAGGATAATTTGATAATCACCCTTTTGTTGTATATAGTTTTCGCACTGGCTTTTGAGTTTGTGTTAGTGTAAATAATACATATTCAAACTATGGTGTAGATCGTCCTTGATTCTATCGAAAGAACCTACGCTACATTAGATCTCGTTATCGTCGTAGACAAGTTAACACAACGCAAGACAACACTATAGCTTATTTCGAGTGACGAACGAGACACATATTATATTGGGAATGGTATGGGCACTTGTTTTCATCCCATACCAAACCATGTTAACATATAACATCCAAATGCCTAGATGCTAACACATGTGGGTTTGGTATGGGAAGGAAACAAGTGGCCATACCATTCCAAATATACTTGCTACAGCTCAAGAAAATTGTACTGGTGGCATACATAGTTTTATTAACATGCAAAAAATCTTCAAAAACACAATACACAAATAAATAACATAGTTAATAAATAAACAAATTACAAAATTGCTAACTAATTTACTATTTCTTAATGAACTTGCAAAGTTTGTCTAACTAAATTACCACGGTATAACTATATATACAAACATGCAATAATGTCAATTGCTAAGTGCTTATTGATCTATATAAATGTACCAGTATCTATAATGTCCTCAGTCCTCTCAACTTGTGGGCTTGACTACAGACTATTCAAACTCTTTGTGGACGCCTGGCTTCTACACTTCTCATGTTTATTTTTTGTATCACCTGACTTGGTGTAGGGCCTTCATTAGAAAATCTTCCAGAGCAATATGCCGACTGGTGGCAATTCCAGAACATGCCAGATCCTTCTACAACTTCTATCATTCTATATCTTAAAGCGTTAGGAATTTTGTCCTTAAAGGTGAAGAGTTGAAGAAAGACAAAATTCCTAACGCTTTAAGATCTTGTGTTGTGTATTCCTTCACGTGTCGTTGCTGTTCCGCAATGTATTTGGGCCAAACGGTCCGTCACTTGCACACATGAGTTTCTGAACATTTGGGTGTTTCTCCTCTAACAGGCAGTAAAAGCAGCAATCCGCCTCTCTTAATGATTTTAAGATTATTTCTTGTTGCTCTTCTCCAGACGAACTCCTCATTTGAGAAAGTCTTCTCATTAACAAACTCAAACCCTCTCTCAACTTACAGGGCAGCTCGGTCCCTCTACTTCTAGTCTGATCCATTCCTCTTTCTACTTCTGTAATATAATATCTTGTAAATAGTTGTAATTTATTCATATTTCCGTGTTTTCCGCTTTATATGTCATTGCTCTGAAGATGTTTTAAGTTAAAGACGAAACATTAGCTTTCAAATAAATATTTTAAATTATATTTTTGTTATGGCTCTTTTACATGTTTTATGCTGGGCATTAATATTTATCCTAAGATTACGATTTCCGCCTGGTTCATCTATCGCAAGTATAATACCAATGTGTTTGTTTCCATAGCTTTTCCATATCTCCATATTTAACAAATTTAGACACCATACCAATCCCACATGATATCTATACTGTCCCATATCATGCCCACATATGGGTCATATATGGCCCAAACTTTGCCATATCTTTCCCATACTTTTGCTTTGGTAAGGGTTGTTAGTTCTTTAACTATTGATACCAAATCATCATGTGATTTTTCCACCTTGTGATGACATGATGACCTTTTAACATTTAAATCTGAATCAACTGATTCCAGCAACTTTTCCACATGTATAGATTGACTGCACCTTTGTGCTGCACTTTCTGTTAGGTTTGGCCCCAGGTGTTTTAGAAGTCCCTTTAACAAGTTGTTAAGGTGTTCTAGCCTCAAGGCTAAGGCAATGTTTTTGCCTGGGCCTCCTTTGTTATTAACATAACGATTCCACATTAAATTATGGGAAAGTTTGGGAGTTAGCATAGCTTGTAACCATGCCTGCAACTGCAATGCAGCAAGCGCATATTTGTTGTGACCATGTAACCTGAATAGCAACATGGCAAATTTCCAACATCTTATGTACGCTCGCCATCGCCCTCTTTAACTGAGTCATCAAAGTTTCTCAAAAACAATCCCATACTGAGACGTAGCATAGCATAGTTGCATCGATCATCACTTACAGAAATTGGCTCTTTTAGACCAGAATGCATGTCCTTTTCTAATGCTTCTTCTGGTGGTTGGAAATTTGGATGTTCTCTCTTTACGTGGTTGTCTTTGGCTTTCAAATATGTATACACTCTTCCACATACACTGCACGAGAATGTGTCAACATGTCACTTCTTGTTGGAATATGCAGCTACTGTGTTTCTCATATCTTTGAGTTGTTGTTGATCAGCCATTACAAATCTTAAAAATAGTCCAGTAAACAAATGTTGACAAAAGTGAACTGCAAAGAATAATGAATCTCACATGTAATATCTTGTGTGCCTTAATGTTAACAGGTTAGGTAATATGCCTAATGCATAATAAAGCTGTGATGTGTGCAGATAATTCTGGTACTAAAAGCCATATGGTAATCACAGATGGAAAATTTACTTGATTTAACCCTTTAAATGGCAATGATGCGCCCTACTTTAGTATTTTACTCTGTCTAATGCCAGACGATTTTACTCGTCAAGTGGAGAGTGCTGCCACTCAATAGGTTAATGACTACTTTTAGGCCAACATTCCCTACATGCATCACATCTTGTGATGTCATTTATGCATATATTATCTAATTCACAATTGGATCAATCATTTATAAAGCAAAGTACCAACCTTAAAAGCATTTCTTCAATTTGCTTGTGCAACCATATTCGTTTCATTTTTTCAGTTCCATTTAAAATGTTGGGAGGAATGAAACATTCTACTGGTGTTTCCGAAGAAGTCTATGCTAAGGGGGCTTTCATTTATTAGAGCATAGGGGGGGTTGGCAAAATTGCAGGGGGGGGTTAAGTAGTTTTCAAATGTTCAAGAGGGGGGGTTATACAAACTTTAAATATACATAGAGGGGGGGGGTTATACAATCTTTAAATATACATCTGCAGTTAGGGGGGTGTTGCTTAAAAGTTACAAAATAACAATAGTATTTTAAAATGTTCAGTCATATTGTGAATAAATGTGTCTATTCTGGCATATTCCTGTTTTTTATTAACGCTAAAATATGCATATGGAGGTGCATGCAAATTGATGTTTTTTCACACCTGTTCTGCTTCGTCGGCATCAGTCGAATCGGTATTGTTAAAGTCTGAGTCGGAAGGCCATGTTTCATTTAAATCTAGCAACTCATTTTCAGAATCACTGTCGTTTTCACTAGATGGTACCTCGTCCGCAACAACTACTCCTTCACAATATACATTCTTATTAAAGTGAGATATAATCATCTTGATCTTGTCCTTTTTTGTTCGCTTATTTAATGGGAGTTTATACGCCTTCAAGTACTTATCCAGCTCATACACATGCAGATCGCTTAACTTTCCCTCTTCAATCAATGCTTTCCAATCATAGTCGGCGAATTTTTTTTCCCTTTTTTCCTTTGTTCTTTTCTTTCTTTCTTTCTTCGTTCCGTAAATTTGCAGCACCTGCGTTCTCTTGTATATGCTTCACAGCCAACAATTACTTGTGTCTCAGGAATTATGAACTTCTTTGAGAAAACTTCAATACTGTTGTCGCCAAGGATTAACTTCTTGTCCTTCACTAGTTTTTTAATATTTGCCCTCGGCTGCATGTCATCAGGGGATCTTGGTTTGCCATCTATTTTCATCGGAGTGTCAAACACGTCAAGATAATGAAAGTCATCTTTATTGTAATTGGGAAATGGTCTAAGAATGCGACCACAGAATGGTCCAACAAAATTGTGCTCTTTGCACCAGTCACACAACTGATTTTTCTTCTCAAGACAGCCATGCTTAACATACTCACGGTATAGCTCACCAGACTCAGTATGATCACAATCAAACTCGATAATCTTCTGCATGTAATAATAACCAGGAATTTTTTCCTTTGTATCTGCACTTTGTGTTTTATAAAACCTCTCCAGATATTCCTTGTTCCAAAAGAAAGCATCTGAAGGGCGAATAGCAACAAATCCTTTCATATATTCTCCCATACATGGAGCACCATCGACTCTTAAAGCAACCTCACGAGCCACGCACCATGCATTTTTCTTGTCTCTTAGTTCTTCACATATGTTGTAGTCCTCTAGTGTTAATCCCGCGATTTCTTCACTTGTCAAATTTTCAAATCTCTTGTGTTTCTCCCACTCAATTGTGCTACCATCACAAACAGCATTACTGACACCAGAGTTGGTTTGTTCGGCTTCATTTTGACCAGAATCTCCTCTTGAGCCATGCAAAATTATTCGCATGTCTGCATTTGAAATTCTTGCCACTTCTGCCATTCTAAACTGAACCTCGTGGTTTCCACAACCAACACCTGGACCACTATCAGCACGAATACACTGTCTGGATTTCATCACAGGAAGTTCAAGCTCCTCAATCTGTGTCACTACTTTCTGTAAAGACTTAACGAGTCTTTTGTGGTCACCTTGCACTGAATGATAGCTTACAGTTTTGCTTTTTGCAAGGTTTGTATGAAGTGTAACACATTCTTTCACAACATCACGTACTCTTAGGATATCTGAGAGTGTTTTCATCTCCATTTCTCTCTTCTCTGGCAGATTTTCGTATTGTTCCAATGCCAGCTCTACCCTGCGCTTTAAGTGGGCTACTCTCTTTTCTTCGTAGATGGTGTATTCTTCGTTGTCGCCACTTCTTTTGAAATCTTCAGCTACATTTGTGTCTAAGTAATAGAAACAATCATCTCTTAACCTTTTACACAGCGTGGTGAATTCAGAAGAGTATTTGCTGTCACTTGCATGGTAGATATCGGTGGTATGCCTCAATTCCATTTCCTCGTTTGCCCACGTAGTACCCGATGAATCAACATAATGCTTTGGTCTGCAAAATACATAATGCTCATCAGAGTCAATAACCAACTTTTCCTTTTCATCAACTGTGACGCTTTTCATCGTAAACATTCTGTGAGCCCCTGGTGCACAGTACATCTTTGACTCGGGAAAATCGTATTTTGGTAAAACCCGCGCGTTTTCCTTCGCAACCGGGGTCAAAATCTTTTGCGTCCGTGACCCTTCGAATCCAACAGAAGTTCCTGGACGAAGAAAGGCATGGTCATCTCGGCTTTCAATAATCGCAAACTTTTGAGCATTTTCTGGGACTTTTGAAGAGAAGAGAAATCTTTTCATATTTTTTTATATGAGAACGTTGATGGTGGGTGTTTTCGTTGTCCAAATCCTCTGCTTTTGGGGGCTTTTTGCAGCTCCACAGACCCTTTCCTACATGTCTTGAAGCCTGGATGGTTCCAAGCCGTCTTGGTTTTGACCGATTCCATATTGCAGTGGTACTCCGTAGAGGGGCTTTGCCTTTGTCTGCTCTCCGTTTATTAAGTATTTTAAGCAGGTTTTTGCACTTTACTCTTCTATTAATGAACATTGTTGTCTCCTTCCTTCGACCATGATATGTGGCTTTTGATTCAATACATCTTGCTACAAAGGTCTCTTCATCTTCATCTATGGCATTAGGTCTCCCTTGCCCCAGCTTTCTCCTTTTAATTCGCTTCTTCTCATTTATATTCTTTGCTTCTCTAATAACTTTTAACTTAAAGCTAGTTGAATCAGGGCTTTTAAGTTCGTCTTCCAACTTTGCTTTATGGTTTTGGAGATCTTCAATCTCATCTTCAAGCTCGTCAAGAACAGTTTGATCCCAAGTGCGTTTTCGTTTATTGACTTGATTCTGTCGTTCTTCTACTTTCTCTTGAATGCACTTTGTTTTCTCTTTTAGCTTTTGCTCTACCTTAGTTTGGGCTTCAACAACTGCACTTTCACATTCTTCTATAATCTTTAAATTCTTATCTGTTTGTCGTACAACCTTTTGTGGGTCGACACCCGCCTTTCTCATTTGTGAATGGGACATATTCACAGAAAAGATCCATTTTGCAATGTTGCGATCGTACTCTGTGTCCATAGTTCGTGTAATCTGTTTCAGAGTGTTCTTGCCTAAATGGAATCTTTGTTCCTGAAGTTGTTTACTATGAATCAGTAAACCTGGTAAATCTACTATGTTCTTAAGAACTATGTATCTAACATTTACTATCTTGACAATGTTCACTGAAAGTCCGATCTGTTCATCCAGGATGTCAAGAGTGAATCTACTTTCATCAACTTGTTCAAATAATATTTGCGAAGAGTATAATTGAAAGGCATCCTTAAATGTCAAGAAACCTATAACAGCAAATCGAGTTTCTTTGTCTGCTTCCAAGTAATCTGGGAAGTTTCCTCTTGGCATCAGGAGATGATTAAGTACGTCCCTCAATCCCAGCAATCTTTGTAGTTTATATTCAGGTCGCGTACTTCTTTCTTTCCTTGTCCACTCATATTCAAACGAATTTAGCCTTTCCAGGTTTACAAAAGGATCATTGCAAGGACAGAGAGATACTTTTAATTCAGGATCGTCTGGATGGGTAGAATATTTCCTTGTCTCTGACCTTCCGAGCTTGTGACCTATTGTTTGTACGCTGTTTGCCATTTTTAATATATCCAAATTTTAATTGTTTTCAAAGTGTAAAATATTCAAAAACTTTAATGCTCCCAATCAAGTCACGTGTACACACGAAAAATTCCTCGGTGAAGGAAATCTTGGCATTCTGAGATATGGGATAGAAATTAAGTTTGATTATATTCGTATCGTATTCTTCGCGCACAAAAGGTTTATAATAGGGTTGGGATTAGGATCAAAATGAAGGAAAAATACATAGTCATGCACGAACGATATTAACAACCAAGGATTTTGCCCGAAATTCTGAAAGACATTTTTCGATAAAAAGGAAATTTTTACCAAATGAGGAAGGAATTTTACTTCTTTGTGCTCATATAATGAATATTCAATATGGCGGACAATGAGAATTCTGTTCCGCCGGAGCAAATAGAATTTTTGAAGTGGTTGGAAGATAACAGGTTTTCCCAGTTTCGTGAAAATTTCTGTAGGAACAAAATCAACACACTGCAGAGGCTTTGCTTCTGCTTGCTCGAATTGGGATTGACAGCTTTGGTGACCAACTCGATTTACTAGATTGTATTTCCAAACTGAGAGCATTACAAAATGCTACGGAAGCAGTAGGACAGGGCTGCCAAAATCAAACCCAGCAAAACAAAAGCAATCTACCCTCAACTTTGGTCAGACTTCCAAACCGAAAACAACACCGGACACAAAGGTGAGAAAACCCTATGACGAGTACATGTACAGGAATCCAAAGTGGCCAAAAACAAAGTTTTTTAACGAAATCACTCCAAAACTTTATGACAATTACGGAAAATTTTTGTCTGCACATCAACAGGCTAGCTATATAAGAAAAGAACGAGAAGCCAGGTGGCAACGACTACAAACTTTCGAGAAGTTTTCAGGCAAGTTTAATGCTATGTTCAATTCTGAATACTCAGGTGGTTATTTCAATTTTCTTGACAAACCAGCTATTCCTCGTCTGACCCATGTAGATCACTGTGAAAAGGGAATTTGTAATACAAAACGTTTGAAAGATGAAATTGAAAAGGAAATAACGGAGAGCAAAGGCTTACTTGGCAACTGTTTTGGTTCTGATATGAAGGCCAAAAAAAATATGAACGAACAAATTTCCAATTATCAAAGCCATTTGCAGAACCTCAGGTTGCTAGATGAGAAAGTGGGAGTGAATTTGCAAAAACTGGAGGCCACTTTGGCACATTTGAGGAAAGTCTTTGTGCTTACAGTGCAAAGTAGGTCGAAATCAACTAACAGTAGAAAGAAAAAGGAGGGAAAACACAAGGCCAGAGTTGCAAAACACAAAAGAGCAGTGAAAAGTGCCAAACAAATTCGACAACATGTGAAAATATCTGATTCTTTGCAGTGGACCAATAATGATATCAACAGTATCGAATTGAATAAATTAAAAATAAAACATCACTTGCATGGACTGAAATACATTTTAGAAAATGATGATTTGGATCAAGGGGCAAGAAATGTTTTGAGACAAAAACTAGAGGGGTGGCTCTGTGACTATACTGGGGCTGTCATCTCTGATGATGACGACGACGACGACGACGACGACGACGACGACGTAAATGACATCTGAAGTGACATATCTCATTGATTTTATTATTAAATAGTATGAAACCAATGCTACATTGCATGTTTATTAAAGTTCAGATTTAAATTTAACAATCCATGTTTTAATATATTTCATTTTAAAAGTTTTAAATATGTTGTATATATAAAATAGTAGTTCAAAGTTCATGCTATTTGAAAAGTTCACGGTGTTTCTTATTTCAAGTTGGGGGGGGGAGGTGGAGTTGTTAATAAAAGTTTAGATATGGTATGGGGGGGGGGGTTACTCAATTTTGACATAGAATGGAGGGGGGGGTTGCAAAAAATTACAAATCTACCTTTAAATTTTGCCAACTCCCCCTATTCTCTAATAAATGAAAGCCCCCTAAAGTGTGTCATTGCTGCAGCTAGAATGAATGTGTTAGTCTCCAGGTTTATGTATTCCTTGCAGTGGTTGAAATTATCAAGGACATTTTTAGTCTTTGCATTTGAGTTGTTAATGACATTAAGGTTTGAGCATGTTGTACCCACATTATTTCCTGTATTTGTATTGAAGAATATGTCTTATAGAATCTAAACAGAGAAGCAATAATATTGTACATATTAAATTTGCCTATGTAATACTACCAGCTGGGTCCTGGTGACTATATAATTACAGCATATAACATTTTGTGAAAAGAGCAACAACTTGTGTTATTATCATTGTGTTTATAATTAAGTAACAATTTTACTCGTCAGGGGAATTTTTTTACAATTAATGTGAATGGGGTCATTTAATGTTTTGTGATGAGGAGGGGCAGGACATTTTGTTGTAACTGTTAATTGAATTTTTCCAGCCCACCCCAGTCAAATAATGAATGGTCTCTTATATATACCTGGTAAAGAATTCGTATGGCATGCCAATCTTCCCCCTTTGATAGAAAACCTTCCAGGCGTTCAAAATTTGTATCAACGTCAGACATTGCATCTATGCAATTTCGACCCCTTTCATCAGTCAGCTGATCTCCACCAAAGAACAGCAGCTCATTAACAATGGTTCTTTCTTCTTTATTTTGAATGGTATTGCCTGTACCGAAAATCATGGCGTGACATGAGTGATATTCGGGCCATAAAATTGAGCGATACTGAGCGTGAGGATACACAGCGATACACTGCACGTCTCGAACATGACATTTTCGAGCGGGACATTGGGTGAGACATGAGCGGTAATGAGTGTGATGATACACCAGAGATGCACAGCGTGTCTCAAATGTGACATTTTTGAGCGAGACACGAGCGATAATGAGCGTGATGATACACCAGCGATACACGCCCTCAAACGGGACATTTTCAACCAAATTTCACTGGTACTGGGCCATACATTTGTCAGGCCATAATTTTGTCTGGCCTGATTTTGGCTGTATTATGGCTCACACTTAGGCCGGAAATTAAGAAACGCAATCACATTTATGCAGACAAGTAAAATAACACATATCAGTACACACATACCAAGATAGCATGCACTGCTATTAAATCAGCTCAAAGATACAAAGTAAGTTTTTTAAAAATTAGTAAATTAAAAATCATTGACTAGTTTACACTTCAAACTTTTGGGTAAAATGCATTTGTTTGTAAAGTTAGCTTTTGTTCAAGTATAAAGTATTTCATGCATATTTTGTTGTTCCATCAACGACGATTAAATTACTTTTATATTTCAAGATAACTCCACTCGATTGAAAGAACATCACACAATTGCAACGAGCTTTTGCTTACTAAAAGCCTTATAGACTTGTTTTAACTAACAGACATATCGTTATGAAGGCCAGCTCATATTAAAATGTATATATCAACATTGATATAAGATTAGGGATAACAATTACACTAAAAATCCCTTAGATAAATAATAAAACAAAATAAACAAAAAAAAACATCTTTAAATTATATACTGTTTTTCTATTTGTAAATAGCTTCTTACTATATTTTTTAATAGTTATAATCTACGCCTAGCAATACCTGTTAATTAGGTCATGCAAATAAAGCTTTATAATAATAAAAAAAGGCCCATTTATATGAGCAAAAATATTTATAGCTGTGGCTTTGAGATGGCCGTCGCGAGCGACTCGTGCGAGCGACTTGTCCGCAAGCGCCAAGTGGTGGCTAAAAAAGACAACAGGTTGAAAGCTAGGCCTGAGTCACTATTCGGGCTGCAGCTTCAGACTTAATTTCACCATTGCATCGTGACAAATATGAAAATCAGATTTATTTCGGCCTTGAATATTTTGTAGGCTTTTCTATCTAAAGTTTTTATGCCAATAAAAATATTGTTCGCAATGCATGCATGGTTTTGAAAGCGTAATAATATTACATTTAAAGTAAATTATGTATTGCGGTATCACACGCAAAACTCTGTACAGAACAGGTAACCGTTGAGATTAATTACTTACATTTAGAAGAAACTTTGAAGACTGTCTCCATTGCATATATTGCCAATGCCTTGAATCTCAAAGTCGCACAGAAACTTTGCGAGGGAGACTATCACTTGACTTTAACTTCGCCTGGCTGAAGAATTACTGAGAATGTAGCACAAAATATAATGATGATCATTGTTGAAAATCCGCAACTTTTCCCTTGTTCGACCGACCATGTATGGTTCGCTGCTTGAAAGCGATGCGTGTGTACAGAAAAATAAAACCAACTCAAATTGCGCGCCTTGTCATCTGAGACACAACAAATTAAATTTTTAACATAATACTCTTGTCATGCTCAGTTTCTTTCAATTTTTGCCAGATATGATAATAATCTCACAATTTCATGGCAAGCAAAGGAATTTCTGTTGCTTGTCTCGCTCTGCCTCACTATATTATCGTCCATGTTTCGCTGTAAAAGCAGCGTGACAATTGTCTCGTTTGAGCAAGACAATTTGTCTTGCGATGTTATGCTCATTCAAGCCAAATTTGCAGCCATAAACAGGTGATACAAATGTCTCATTCATAACGGGCAGCGAGACAAAACCAATGTCTGGTTGCGTCTCGCTCAATTTCTGCTGCTTTAATTGGTTTATGGCCAGATTCTGGCCAGAATCTTGCTCAGTCAGGCTGTAACTTTTCGTACGGGTGCTTACAGGTAGATATTTGTTGTGAATTGTTTGAAGAATGTCTATCATTTCTTCATTTATGTTCTCATTCTTAAATAATAGTCCAACAGGTACCTACAACATGACATTAATGAACAGAAGATTAATAATGCAAATCTTGGCATATATGTAAATGCCAAGTTCATAGCTGCAACTGATGCAGTAACCTGAGTAACCAGGGTGCGATAATTCACATACGTACCAGAGGTACACCAACATTACGGTCTGGTACATATTTGTTAGCCAAGTACCATGTAGGTATGCAGAACTCTTGCTATCTGCGTACTTACTTTTTGTTGGTGCCATACGATTTTCCAAACCCAATGTATTGAAAACCGTAATAAAGTCAGTGCATGACTGACATGTCTTGGCATGAAACATGACTGGACTAAGCAATGTTAGATTGAGTCGATTGTAGTATTTGTATATATGGAATTGCACTACTTGTTATTATTTTTCAGGTTGCTGAATGAATACATTTCAAAAACCTGTACTTTGTGTACTTCATTTTAAAGACTAACTCACATCTTGAGTTTTAATCATGCATGTAGCTCATTAGTAAGCAGCAATAATCATTGGCGTACCAGTGAGGTATGACTAAAAATCGTGAATTATCACACCCTGGAGGGTAATTCCATGGTAGTGATGACATTTTTTGAAGAAAAAAAGTTCTTAATAATTTTAAAATAAAGCTTTATTTTGATAGTATACATATTCAGGGGTAATATTAAAGTAAATTTGACAAAATATTGCAGCTAGATTACAGTTATATGCAATGTTCATATGTGTGTTACTTAAATGTTGCAATGACATCGCTAATTAGGGTAAGTTAACTTCTAATCTTTGAAGGTAAGCTTAACATATTTTTACTACAAATCAGTGGCAAACAACCACCACAGTCATTAACTATTCCATTAAAAAAACATATTCTCTAAATATTTTTCTATTGCATAGTATGGTTCTTTAAATTTGAGGTTATATGGCATGTAATGTGAGTCACAAAAACACCAATTTTTTAATTTTGCGAACAATACATGGCGAGTTAACAGCTCTTGTTCATTATTTTCTTTCTTCTAGTGATAGCTTAACTATAAATATCAATTTTATGCATGTTAGCTTAATCGATGCTCTATGAGAGCATTCCAAATATTGGTAACGTGAGTCACGTGTACATTGATTACACAATGTAACGTGAGTCACAAATTTAGAAAAGTAGACTTAGGCAGAAATGAAAAGTAAAAAGTGCTTACATGAAGTAGTTCCTAATCTAGTGATACTACTCAGACAGTTTGTGGGCACTTATATTGTATCCATGTTGTTTTCTGGCGGCTTTAAATGGTGGAAAGGTGAAAAAAAAGAGAAGATTAATCCATTGCAATCCGACATAAATATTGCTCTTTCACGAGTTATTACCGTTGATTTTAAGGTTAGATATTTATGTTGTTAAATTACATTGTTCGTTCTTAAGGCTGTGATAAATTATTTTGAAAATATATGGTTTAAAAGTTCACTTCAATTTATGATTCGATTTGCTTTGTCATAGTTTTTGTACAAACAAAATGGCGCTTACTGCGGCTGAGAGGCAAAGGAGAAGACGTGAAAAATTGAAACAACAAGGAAAGTATGAGGAATACAAAAGTCATCATCGTGAAATTGCCCAGAAAAGCCGTGATAAAAAGAAAGATATGTTGGAGAATTTATCTCAACAAAGGAGAGAAATCTTTCAAAGAGAGCAGAGAGAAGCTACCAGGAAACGTGTGGCCAAATGCAAGGCATTAAAAAAAGAAAAGGAAAAAGAAAGTGTTGTGACGCCACCATTCGTAAGTGCAGTCGCTTTCTCTAGAGCAACAGCTAAAAGAGCACTCAAGAATGCCCTACCGAAGTCTCCAAGAAGACGAAAAGCAGTCCACCGAAAACTATATGAAAGTGAATTAGATGGCAGTAGTATATCATCCTCAACCGACTCACCAAAAAGATCCGATGCTTTGAGCGATGAACTAGTTGAACTAGTACAAACTTTCTACCAAAGAGATGACATTAGCTGACAGACACCTGGTAGAAAAGATGTAATTAATGTCCGAGACAAGAATGGGCAAAAGGTTTCTTATCAAACTCGTCATCTCACCTCCTCGGTCATGGAGACTTATGCTCTTTTCTGCAAAGAGTATCCCAACAAAATTGGAAAAAGTAAATTTGCCGAACTTAGACCAAAACATGTTTTACTGAGTAGCAAACTACCCCACAGTGTATGCTTGTGTAAATACCATGAGAACTTTATAAATGCTGTAAATATATTACATCAAGTCTCACCAAGTGTACCACTTTACACAAACGAGTTCCCACAATCATGCCTCTGCAACCCTGTGAAGAGAGAGTGCTGGATGAACCAATGTGAACAGTGCAAAGATGGTAAGGGTTTTCGTAATTCTTATCCACTAGAAGAAAATGGTGATGTCAAGTGGTATGTCTGGAAGACAGACAGTAGTAATAAACTTGTGAAAAATGTAGAGGAGGGCACCACCGAGGAGCTGTATACCCATATATGCTCAATTATCCCCCATTTCATGGCACACTGCTTCACAAAAAGAATGCAGGCAGAAGCCTATAACAAAGAGCGAAAGGATGCAGAAGCAGATTCAGAATCGCTTTCGAATGCTGCTTTTCTTCAAGTGGACTTCTCTGAGAATTACACTTGTGTTTCCCAAGATGAAATTCAGAGTGCCCATTGGAAGCAAAGTCAAGTTAGTTTGTTTACTGCTGCGTTATGGTATTCTGGTATCCTACACCCCATTGTCATAGCATCGGACAATCTGAATCACTCCAAGGATACAATAGTGGCGTACATTGATTATCTGCTATCTATTCTACCAACACCCAAAACATTTCCATCTGGTCCGATGGCCCATTGTCCCAGTTCAAGAACCGGTTTATAGTAGCTGCACTAAAGTCTCTCCAAGATAAGCACAAGATCCAGATTACATGGAACTATTTTGCAACTTCACATGGGAAGGGACCAGTCGATGGCATTGGTGGGGCAGTCAAGCGTCAGGTGTGGATAACTGTGAAGACGAGAAAACACATTGTCTGTGATGCTAAGAGCTTTGTCGTTGCAGCCGAAGATTCCTCCAATGTGAAGGTTGTTGAGATGGCTGCATCAGAGATCGAGGAAAGCAACACATCTCTGAATACTAAAGAAGTGTTTGAAGATGCAAGCCCAATCCCAGGCATTGCTGCAATCCATTCGATCAAGATTGGCAATGCGGGGAAGATTGTTGGGCGTGCCTTGGTGGAGGAAGAAACTGACACGCCTCGATGTGGTGACGAAGGGAGTAATGCCAGTGTAAATGAGGAACTTTGTCAGATTGAGGTTGGTGATTGGTATACTGTGGAGTACGAGGGAAAAATATATCCTGGAGAAGTAAAATCTGTTACAGCTGATGATATCCAGGTGTCGGTGATGGTGAGAGCCGGGAAATACTGGAAGTTGCCGACAATTCTTGATGAGATCTTTTACCAACAAGATAAGTTTGTACGAAAGTTAAACGCACCAGTAGTTGTTAATTCCCGTGGAAACTTTCAATTTTCAGATTTTTAAACACTTATTGCCGTGGCTAGTTAGGTTATATACCGGTACATATTCTGTACAATAACATGATTGTTTTATATATAAGTTGATATACTGTAATCTGTTGTTTTTCCAAGTATAAAGTTAGACGATACACTTAGGTTGTCTCAGGTGTTGGTGTTAATGTTTCAGAATCTAGTGGAAACAATTCTGAACTGAACTATTAAGATGAACCATATATGTAACATGAGTCACATGTATTATTTAGCTATCCTTACAGTTGTAATCCAAAATATAATAATTTTTTTTATGGTTTGCCTAACATATTGTCAGTTACTTGATAGACATTTGTATGTTTCTCCATTTGTGGTTTCCGAAGAAATTCAAAAGTTGTTAGTTTGGTGTTAGCTCATGTCACTTTGTGGTAACATGAGTCACACAACAATTTACCGTCACCAAAATTACCACGTTATAAATATGTGCTCAATTTTTACTGTGAATCAGCAGCCCACTACTATTTTTACTTGTATGCACAAATTTGCCAGTAAAAAAATAATATTACTTACTATACCAGATGAAAATTACTCTGGTAATTTTGTTCAGAATGTAACATGAGTGTCTATATATCACTGAAAAAAAATATAATATACATATACTATATATTACACCTGGGTAGATTTCTGCTTCATCTCATTAGTATACTTGTGTGGTATATGCCAAACAACTGATTTCTTAAATTGTTGCAATGCAGAAATATTGGTTACCAGAACACGACTTACAAGAGGAATAAAATCCTGAAGGATGAATCTCCATTTCAAGAACGGACATGATTGGTGTTATTGTTCAGCTGATTATTATTCATTCTGTTGAAGACAGCATTTATGTTAAACCAATGTATACTGGAATTCTGATTTGTGCTTGACATGTGCTTCACCTTAACATACAAGTCCACATTGTCTCCAGTCAGTTGATACCCAGGGGCATGAGACAATTCAATTTTCATCTGAGTATATTTTAGGTTTTCTTCGTATGAAGCATGTGAATTACACAAGTTCCTAAGTTTATCCATGACTTCGTCGATGATAGCCTCGTTGATTCTTCCTTCAACTGCACCTTTAGCTTTATTAAGTTTCTCTTTTAATATGTTCTCATCAATACCATACTTTTTATGTAGTGACTCAGTTTGAAATGAAGGATTAGCTATTTGACTATCACTGACAGATTCAGTTGTGATAATTGGTGGACCAACAAGGCTTGTTGGAACAAGCTCTTCTTTATTGATACTCTGGATGAATCTAACAGCTGATTCGAATCAAGGTTGTGGCCTTGCTCAAGAATTTGTTTCCATGTCTTAATTTGCTCATCAAAATTCAAGCCAAATTCATCAACCTTCTTTAAAAAGTTCTCCAATGACTCATTGAAATTCCCCACCTATTCAGTCTTTTGAATAGCTATAAAGCAGTAGTACTGTGTTAATATGGCTGGCATCAATTAAGCATCTGTTAATGGCTACCATTAGGGCTGTATAAATTTTAAATTAATCACCAGGAAGAGTAAGGAAATCCGCCAGGGGAACCCCTTATGGGGAAACCTCTCCCATGTTTATCACCATTTTAATATGGGACTTATGGTGTTAATAAACTAAACACTTTCAACTAAACACTTTCAAACATTCATTCAATATAGTTCTTTGATCAAACACTTTCAGCATGGTCAATTAGACAGTGTTGAAGCCATTTGAACGTCTCAGAAATCAGTAAAGGCTAGTTAAACTCTATTAAAGTTTTTGTGATAACAATACTCAATAGGAATTTTGCATAGGTAAATAATATAGATAAATAACTGATTCATTGTTAAAACACTTGCCTAGTCGCTTCATATGTTTCTTACAATTTCACATACAAAATTCCTACTGTAATCACAGAAACGTTGATAGAGTAAACCAGATGAAAACACTGAACCGTCTGAATAAAGTTGCCTAACTGTCACCTCGTAAAATTATGTGATAAGTGAGTACTATTCTACTTGCTCATGTTTAAGAAATGCAAACTGCATGTTTCGCTTGTTTGTTTGCAATACAAATATAAAGAAAATAAAGTACCTGTTTCTCAGCACCTCCATGCCACAACAATAAGGACAACCGGTAACTTAGTGCTGAAAGTGCAGGGTTTCGGCATCTTAATAATATAGAAGTTGCCATGCTTAAAGCCCTCACATTTTTTTTATCCTTCTCATTATATTCTTCTTCAACGGTGTGTTTAACTTTGCCTGAGACGGCAGCGCGAAGAATTCTTTCCATAGTAGGTGCACGATTCTTTAGTTCAGAAGCGATGCAAGCATCTGTAATGTTTATGACATTATGAGGTGTAGAATTGGCCAGAATGGATGGGTTTTTTTCTACTGCAAAGTCCTTTAAATTCATTGGCAACATCCTTCTCAATTTTACACATGATCATGTCTTTAAGATCTCTTGAGTCCCATACGGCATTTGCAATGGAAACACGTTCATTGTTAGCTACACCTTATGATCTTGGCATCTAACTCTTCAGTTATAGTTTTGTGCTTCTGTGTAGACAGATAGTCTATTGTCACCTACATTATAAACAAAAGCTCAATATTTAAAATTTGTTCAAGTATTGTACAATGTACAACTTTACTTTTATACTATAGCTCTTTTGAGAGTTTTTACAGGTAAATTATAGACTCGGAAGTTCTGTTAAAAACATAGGCGTTGGCTGTAAAATATTTCTTCGAACTTCTGTTTCACATGCTTTTCTTTTCACAGGCTTTTCATTTTTTGGAGAATCATAGGTCTCCCGAAAAGGTCTTTTATTTTTAAAAAAAATCCATACAGTTTGCTTTAAAATGCAATGCTTTGACATGCAATGCTTCAATGTACAGTAAAACCTCTATAATTTGTATTACATGAAGTACATGCAACATCACAATAGTGTTGTGTCATTATGTAATATATATCCCCAAGGTTGGCAACTAAATACAAATTTAAAACTGTATACACAAATTTAATGACGAAAAAACTCGTACATAAACATCGAAATTCATTAAAAAACCTAACTCACTATGGTAAGAAATAACTGTAATACTTCTACGTTGTGTTTTTTTCTTCTCATCATTTTTAAACAAGTTAATTTTGCGAAAATTCCAAGGAAAATTCATCAAATTCGTAACTCAATTTGATCAAAACTATGCAGGATGATGGCTCCCGGCGGTACGTCACAAAATAAAGCTCTCTGATTCGCTGGGAAATTTCAGCCAGCCAATCGGAGAGTTTTTTGAAATTTTAAACATTTTCAGCAAATCAGAGAGCTTTATTTTGTGACGTAATGCCGAGAGCAGTCATCCCGCATAGTTTTGACCAAATTGAGCCATTTTCCTCTGAATTTTCGCAAAATTAACTCGTTTAAAAGTGACGAGAGAAGAAAAAACAATGTAGATTATAGTTATTTCTTACCATAGTGAGTTAGTTTTTTAATGAATTTCTATGTTTATGTACGAGTTTTTTCGTCATTAAATTTGTGTATACAGTTTTAAATTTGTATTTAGTTGCCAACCTTGGGGATATATATTACATAATGACACAACACTATTGTGATGTTGCACGTACTTCATGTAATACAAATTATAGAGGTTTTACTGTACATTGAAGCATTGCATGTCAAAGCAATGCATTTTAAGGCAAATTGTATGGATTTTTTTTTAAATAAAAGACCTTTTCGGGACATCTATGGGAGAATCTAAACCCTTGCACCTTTTAAAGCATTCACCAGAGTTCTCTTTGTCATTTACTATAAATGTTCTTTGCTCTTTAGCAGTTCTCTTAGGCATTTATTTAAATCTAACAAGATCGGCTGCTGCCTTTTCCAACCTTTCGAGGTTCCTCTTGCAGTTCAAACATATTGTAGAAGACGTTCCATCCTTCGACACAGAAGTTTGGAGAATGCACAACAACCTTTCAGCAAGTTTATCCCAAACTGATTTGGCACCTTTGAAAATGTTTAGCTTCTCTCTGCCAGAAATAGGTATATTGATACCACAAATTCGACAGAAGTGGTTTATGTTATTATTTTGCTTATTAATAACTTTTTTACTGGGGTGTTTTCCATAGACATATTTAATATAGTTTATGCTCGATCGCTTTTCTGACACAAGCCATCATGGTTTATAGTGGTGCCATCATGTCAACACTAGAAATTAGAAAACCGGTTTTTCTCTGATGTCATATCTGTAGTAAATACCAAAGTGAGGCTGGTTGCTTGTGTTACCAGAGCCTCCTCGTTGTGTCCTCACTTCATAAGAGGTTCTGGTACCCAGGGTAGCCCAATAATAATAATTATATTTATCAAGGATACCCATATCACTTACATGTTTTTCAGTGGGGTCCTGCATCAAAATTACAATTATTTACAATATTAATTATTGTCAATATTTAAATTGTACAAAAATATACAAATATATACATGCACGTTACAATGATGATAAATAGACCATTAACTTATAATTCATAAAAATGAAATTTAATTTAGTCAGTAAGCATGCAACGTGCCTCAAATGATAGGAAAGAATCAATCGAAGAGAATCAGAAGTTATAATAATAATGCTCAAAATTAAATAAAGCGTAAAGACACGGTGCATACCCGAACTAAACTGTACACATATATTTAAAATATATCAAGCATGCAAATAACTGTGTCTAAGTACGAAGTAGATTGAGTCTTAAATTGAGACGGAGAACTAACATTTGCAACTGAGCTGTTCAAATTGTTGAAGTCCATCGAAGCGTAGTAAGTCTGTCTAAGTTTACCCCAGTTCGTGTTGGCTTTTGGAAGATGAAGGTTGTTGCAGGATCTTGTGTTGTAGGAATGAATACAGTTGTTAGTTGTTAGTTTAAAGTCAAAATCGAACAGTCCATTAGTACATTAAAAATCTCTTTGTTTTCTCCTTCCTCTTGCTCCCTGAACATGACAAGACCTCTTGCTCCCTCTCACTTTCTTCCCGTAACTTTTCCTCACGTAACAACTGAGAAATCTCTTTGTTTTCTCCTTCCTCTTGCTCCCTCTCATTTTCTTCCCGTAACCTTTCCTCACGTAACAACTGAAAACATACAATCTCAGAGTGGCCTATATATTTTGAATATTTATTAGGAATATTTAACCGTTATAACAACAACAACAACACTCCTTAATTACAATAATAAATCTTTACAAAGGTAATATATATATATATGATGAGCAATTAATAAATATTATTCATAAATAAAATCAATTGGTGGCTAAATTAACCATAAGGTTATCATGTCAGCCATCAATCCATTACAAGTTGGCATTTAATACAATGAACTATGTCGTCACGATTCTGCAGTGTTCCGATGATTCGTTATCAAAGAGATAAGGAAAATTAAGGAAAATTGGAGATAAAATTTAAGGTGGCTCCCTAGGGTTTTTTAATTTACTACACTATAGTATTCAGAAGACTCCTGTTTCTTTACTTTACATGACATGAAAACGAAATTTATTGGACACATTGACAATGTTCTCCTGAACATTGCAAATTGCTACTTTTGTGTTAAAAATATGTTGTCATGGCAACAGCATGCTTAGAATAAAGCTCAAAATTTGTCTTTTTCAGGTCATTTTAAAAAGTTCCTTCGGTGAATTTTTTTAAAACTTTACATAAAAGATAATACTTGTATAATGATTTTTTTCCCTCAATTTAAAAAAATTAAATCGATACGTTTCTTAGAAAATTTTAAAAAAGTCCAAAAATCAATATTAAAAATTTTCCCTTCGATTTAATTTTAAGAAAAAAAGATGTTGCACTTGTTGTACCGATATTAAAAAATGTGCAAAGTTTTAAAAAATTTTACCGAAGGAAAACGGAGAAATTTGGGTTTAATTTTGGCAATTTTTACTAGATTTTTACGCGAACAATTTAATACCCCAACTGACGTGTACATGCATTCTGCATAAAACAACAAAGCATGACTTTTTTGAAATCACAAAATATAAATTATGTTCGATATACTGTTTATAACTGTGTCGGTTAATGGTCAACTAAGCGTGGATTATACATGTAAAAATGGCAAAAATATTTAGGTAATTACTGGTTATGACTTCTTGGTATTAATTTGAAAAATGTTTGTCAAAATTCGTCCCGTGCGAGTAATAGTACTATCGTCGGATGTTTTCGCAAAATGCCCGTTCAAATTTCAGTTTTTATAGCGGTATCTTTGGAGTTTCGGCCCTGCTCATTTCACCCGTAGAGGGCTCATTATTTAAGTCATCTTTATTGTCATAAGTGCTGCTAGATTGTGGAGAAAACACTGCAAATTCTTGAGGAAACTTTATATCATATACCAATGTTTGCGATCGAACCTCGCGTACGGCGGTTCAAAAAACATCCAGAATACCGCTTGAAAAAAAAAATTACATTATCTTCTTTTGAAACATCACATCCAAGTATCGTTTTGGCTTTTAGAACTCTTTTATGCTTTCAACTAAAGCAAAGTTCACACTTTTGTTTCAAAAATGAGTTCCATATAAAACACAACGTTCGTTCGTATTTTGAAGTCACACGAGTTTTAGTTTACATATATACGAAGAACGTAACCCCCCAAAATAAAACCCTAGGGAGCCACCTTAAAGGAATAATCATTTAACTTTCATATTGTTCGAATAATATATATTCTTTAACTTTTTTTGAGAAGGAGAAAGCATTCAGGAACTTAAACGATGATGGAATATTTTGCCAAATACTACATACAGCAAACGAAATGGTTTTCTTTCCAATATTTGTTTTTACAAGTGGTTTATAAAAGTTTTGGTTTTGTGCATACCTTGTATTGTAAGAATGCACATCGGTTACAAATTTAAACCAGTTGTCAAAACTAGATGGCAACTGGTTTGTATGCCATAATTGAGCAAATTGAAGAGCATGAAGTTTGAATACATTATCAACTGACAAAAAGTTTAGCAGATTCAGTAATGGCAGAGCACTTTCAGTGTTCTTACCATATACTTTGGCAAAAAACATTAGCCTAAACTATTCTATTTTGTTTCGTTTGTAGTTTATTAAGATGTGAAAAATATGTATTACCCCATGCTAAAATTGCATAGGATATATAAAAGGGTAACAAAGAGTATAGTAAATTTGCTTAAGTTGATTCAGAGAAAGATAATGCCTTAATTTAGTAATTATACCAGTACATTTTGCTAGGCGCGAGCAAATATAAGATACATGGTTTTTCCATGATAAAGTGCTATCAATGAATACACCTAAATACTTTATATAGTTTTTCCTTTCGGTCACATGGATTGAGTTATTTTTACCTTGCAATTTTATCATTATGTTTAATTGTCTTTTATATGGTGATTTAACAATCATAAAGTTTGTTTTCTTAAAATTAATTGATAATTTATTGATGTCACACCATCTCTTTACTTCATCCATTTCAGAATTTATTAGTTTTTCTAACTCAGCACCATTATTTGATGAAGCAAAAATATTTGTGTCATCTGCAAAAATCCTAAAATTCAAATTTTTGGTACAATTTGGAAGATCAATATATATTAGGAATAATAAAGGACCAAGGGTACTACCTTGAGGTATCCCACATTTGATTATTTTTTTAGACGATATAACGTTTTGTATTGAGACGTATTGTTGACGGTTTGTTAAGTAATTGGTAAACCACTTGAGAGGATAGAAGTAATTGGTAAACCACTTCTCCATTTTTGTAATTAAAATTTCATGATTTACTGTATCAAATGCTTTGGAAAAGTCTAGAAACACCCCACAAGTGAATACATTATCGTCAACTGCCTTTTTTAAGTTCTCAGTTATCTCAATTATTGACAAAGTTGTTGATTTTCCTTTTCTAAAACCATATTGAAATTCAAAGAGAATTTTATATTTTTCGACGTAGCTGATTAGCTGTTTGTATACCAGTTTTTCAAATATTTTTGCAAATGTGTTTATCACCGAAATAGGATGATAATTATTTGGATCCACAGTCTCGCCACCCTTATACACTGGTATTACTTTAGAAATTTTTAAAATATCTGGAACTATACCTTGTATTAATGATTGATTAAATATCATCATCAACACTTCACTAACGTGATTACATGCTAACATCATACATTTTTGTGGTACACCAATTGAAGCTTTATTTAGTTTTAGTGCCATAATTGCATCTTGGACTTCATAAATGTTTATGTTGCCGAACATGAAACTATTGTAATTATTATTTTCGATGTAGCGAGTTGGGTTCAAGTTATCATGTTCGGGAAGTTGCGCTGCCAAGTTATGACCAACATTTATGTAATAATTGTTTAGTTGGTCACATATGCTTTGTTTGTCCGTGTAATGTCTACCATTGATTATCAATTTACTTATTGGAATAGATGATGTCAGTTACAGCCTGAGATCGGGAAATTCAAGAGCATCACATAAAGTAACTAAAACAAGACGGTGTGAAAACTTCATCCTTTTCCGCTACTAAGACATTACAACTGTCTTTCAAGCAATGTCGGTGACTGTGAGAATATAGTATATGTAAATATAATAGTATAGAATTTAAATATTTACCTTTATAGACATTTTAATTAAGCTAATCTATCGTAATTTTAATTGATGCATTACCCTGTTATTCAATTATTTGCCAGAGGGTTTTTATATAATAATAATCATCATAATATAAAAAAATTCTTTAACCCACACAATGCTGATTATGAATAATCACAATAGGTTTTAACCTTCACTTAGGAGGTCCAAAAGCACATCTTGCTCCAACAAGGGTGTCTAACATCGACTTGTTCTTCTTGTTCCCCCATCAAACATTACAAACATTAGGCCCAGATAGTAGTGGAAATAAAATGCTTTTATCCATGTGACCAATCTTTCCTGCAAGGTCGAAAAATGCAATCATATTCGGACATACTTTGTATAGATTATAAAGGGCTTTCTCCTTCCTTGATTTCTTAATTCAGAGGTTAAACAGTATCAGGGGAAATCAGCTGTCAGGATCCATCGCTGTTGTTCATAAAGCACATGCATCTTCTAATTCATCTGATATTTCTTCTTCCATCATATTGTCGTCCATATTGATTGCGTAAAACTTCCACAGGATATTTAGGTGTTTGTATAAACAAAAAAAAACAAAAACATGTCCGCTACCACAGCCAACCCTAGCGTTAACAAAGAGAGACAACAGCAAATATTTGAAAAATCCAAAAGCAATCCAACTTGAGCGAAACTTTCTAACAAATTGTCACAAAACATGTTAAGAAATTTTGGTGAAAGGCCAAGGTGGGACCACAGGCAATCCAAGCCTTAGCAAAGGGGGGAGCATAGCAAATGATAACTTGTAAAGTGCTCCAACCTATGCAAAAGTTTCTATAAAATGATTGAAAAACATTTTTTTCAAGAAAACTCGATTTATAAAAATTTTTTGTAAAGATGCTGTAATGTAAATTAACAAACACTTTGTTTACATTTTGCCGTGTTATATTTCTAAAATATGATTTTCTAACTGAATATCTAGCATTTTATCTATGCTTGTAAATCTGCCCCGGATCGTAAAAACATCAAAAGTGGCTTGTTTCGCTGATGACACGAAGGTTCTAAAGCAGGTTAACAGCTGCGAACATACCGTTGGTCTTCAAAGTGATATTGACAACATCAACACTTGGGCCAGAGAGAATGGTTTGAAATTCAACCAACCAAAATGCAAGTGACAGCATATTACATGCAAGAAAACACAATTTGAATATTCGTACACGATTAATGGTCAACAACAGTATTGCGAGTCATTAAAAAGATCTTGGTGTCTGTGTGTCGAGTGATTTGACCTGGAACAAGCAAGTTATTGAGCATTGTTTGAAAGGGAACAAACTGTTGTGATTCCTAAGATCATCCCAGGAGATAAGAAACCCAGTAACAAGAAGATGCTTATATCTCAGATGCTTATATCTGGGCTCCTCAAACAATCGAGCTGATAAAGTGAGTTGAAAAAGTGCAGCATCATGCAACAAAGTTTATCCTTAACCTAAGTACCTACAAAGAACGTTTAAAAGTCTCCAACTTACTACCAATTAGTTTGTGGCATGAATATTTAGATTTGGTACATTTTTTCAAAATGATTAATGCTCGGTGTATGCAAATAAAGATATACTACCAGCAAGAAATCTTGGCAATGAAAGGAAAATGAGAGCAACAAGCAATCCAGATCTTATGTTGTTCCAGTGAACTCTACAAAACTGGAATGATAACTCCTATGCTCAAGTGCTATGATTGGTTGAAGCTAAAAGTGGGAACCGTGCAGTGAAAATGCACTTTCAAAAAGACTAGGGTGAGTTACGAGGAGTGCGAAATTTGTCAAAACGTTGTTTGAGCGAAAATTAGCAAGCAAAATCCTTTTTCACCAAAAGACTTCGAGTTAAAATAACTAAACCTGTATATATGACCAATATTTTAACGTGCCGATGAAAACATACTTTAAAACATATGTTTGCGATGTTACTCTGAGTGCATATCCACACCGGGCGAGCTTGAAAAATATGCCCGGCCACAGTGGGATTCGAACCTACGACCTTTGGAATACTAGCCCAATGCTCTTCCAACTGAGCTACACGGTCAGGATGGTTCGAGTAAGTGATATTTTGGAACAGTATCTAGTTCCTTCATTGGTATTAAAGGAACTAGATACTGTTCCGAAATATCACTTACTTGAACCATCCTGACCGCGTAGCTCAGTTGGAAGAGCATTGGGCTAGTATTCCAAAGGTCGTAGGTTCGAATCCCACCGTGGCCGGGCATATTTTTCAAGCTTGCCCGGTGTGGATATGCACTCAGAGTAACATCGCAAACATATTATTCACCAGAGTACACAACACCAACACAGAAAAATTCAAATCATTAGAACACATTGGTATTGAAGGAACTACAATCCTGGACAAAACATCTGCGACACTTCCAATTATACTTGACAAAATATCGTAATGTTATCATAAATTTAGAAAACCTCCCCCTTTCCCCCACCATTCAATGTTGATTGGATTCGTAGAATACGGATAAAACGTCCAACATTGTTTTGGGGGGCGGAGGGGGGCAAACGAGTAAATTATTCCGGTCTAACTGGTAAAAAAAGCCGCAAAGGAATGTTTTAATAGAGTGTCGCAGATGGTTTTGTCCAGGATTGTCTGTATCTTTCAAATTCAATAACCAAGGCATTGCGCATTAAAAATTGTGTTTTATGCAGGACTTTCTCTTCCCGTAGTAACTATGGCTCACTATAATGTATTAGGCTTCAAGAAGCAAATATCACATGGTCAATAAGGTAATATAATACCCTCATGCAACGCTATGCTTCGATAGCTTGTATAGAATGCGATTAAGAATCATATGCGACAACTTTCGCGCATTTAATATACGTCGGAGAGCAAGTCAATGTACCTCATAGTGTATATACCAACTATTTTGCACTAAGAATATTCTAAAATGCGTTTATCCATACTTATTTGTGTTGTTAGACAGACTAACGCTTAGCTGTTGAGTGGAAATATATTGCTTGACCGCCGCACTAAATGACTAATCCGATTTTGTTATTGTCGTATAATAGCGCATGCGCATTGACGGTGTACCACGGTACAGCGTGAACACATAAGAATATATATATATAACCTTTTGTAAGGTTAAAATGGTACACCGTGGAATATTTTAAAATTATCGCGCTAAATATTGTCTGAAGTAGGTTGGAATACTAAGCAACACACGTTCTTTCAAGTCCATTTCATTTGTTT
>CACRXK020001360.1:0-50207 GCA_902702795.2 Paramuricea clavata | reverse complement strand
TGGGCGTACCGGAAGGAAAAAATTAGGGGGGCGGAAAGAAAATTGCCCGACTTTTCGAATTCTGCCCGACTAGTATCAAAAAATTTTTTCCGGAAAATTATTTTGGCGACCCCCCCCCCCCCGTCGCCAAAAAAATTTCGGTCAGTGTACCATTTTAGGGGTCAAAAAAATTTTCCGGACAACTAATATTTTTCGGAACATAACAGAAATTTTCGAAAAATCACAAAATTGACCAAAAAAATTGACTTAATTTTAGACAAAATTGACAGAATTTGTCCCATTTTTTTTTATTGGAAACCAAAATTGCCCGACTGTTGATCGAATATTGCCCGACTGCCCAAAAAACTGGGGGGGATACCGCCCCCCACCCCCGCCCCCCGCCCGGTACGCCTATGAGAGTAACATCACACAAACATCTTATTCACCTGAGTACATTACATCAACACAGCAGATTTCATGATTATTAGATTTCACTGATATCGAAGGAACTAGACTCAGTTCCGAAATATCGCATATTCGAACCGACCTGACCACGTAGCTCAGTTGGAAGAGCATTGGGCTAGTGTTAAAAGGTCGTAGGTTCAAATCTCGCCGTGGCCAGGCATATTTTTCAAGCCTGCCCGGTGTGGATATACACTCAGAGTGACATCACACAAACATCTTATTCACCTGAGTACATTACACCAACACAGCAGATTTCATGATATTACACTTATTCAAACAGGACATTGTTAGTAGTCAGGCCAGGTGTGATTCTTGATTCTTTAACCAGTAAGTACTTTTTATCACATAATTAATGAGCAATGCACTTCTCCAACGATACTATTCCATTCTTGAGTATTTCATTATATTAGACTCTTCATTTATATAATGCAACATGCCAAGTTGTTTATTGATCCAGAATACAGGACTGTATAATTTTAACTTGAGACTGATTTCTCCATTGTTTCTGGAGGTATTGGCATAATAAAAAGATTATCACATTTACAGTCCCAGGCTAGGTGTATCTGAAAGAAATGTAAAACTAAAGCTATAAAATAGTCAAGTAAAAGTTAAGTAAAAAATTAAACACACACTGGTACAGGTATACTGCTACAGGCTTTTGCTGAATTGCTACAGCAGTACAGGCCTTCCTTATTGAGAAAAATCTTTATTTTATCATTGTATACAAAATAGCATTATGGTTTTAAATTCCCTGGGTATGATAGATTCATAATAATGCATGTATAATAGTATTAAATAAATACTGGGTATGATCAGCTCACAGGATGTTATAGAATTTCTGAAAATCTGCTGCATTTTTAGGGGTACACAATATCTTTTGCGGTATTCTAACTAGACTCAATTAGGATGGAAATTCAGGGCCCAAAGTTCAAAAATTAACCTTTAAACAAAATAATGATGACATGAACAACATAAATTGTAACACATTTATAAAGGCAACCAAGGCAGTGTGCAACAACAACGTTCTTGCTCAAGAATAGCCTATTAAATAAAGCTGAGAGTTATTAAATTACTTTTATATAACAAACAATTAAACGTACTTATATCTTAAGAAGAAATCAGAACATTTTGAAGGAAATAGAAGCCATTTGAGAGAAAATATTTGATCGATGACTCGATGAGTGTTGACATGTGTACAAGCCGGTGTTTCAATCATCTCAAATTACTTGTTAAACGGAAATCACACGTGCACTCAGTATCCTTGTTGTTCACACTAACTGCGCCTAACATATTTTAATGCTTTTGACGGGAAAAATTGCGATTTTATTGATATTTTCAGCAAAAAGTTAGCTCTCCACTCCTCTTGAAAATACTATGGCGCGCGCGAATTCCCGGAGAATGGGTACGAAATAGTTAATTGGAAAATACTGTACTTTTACCGTATTTTCTAATTAACTCAACTCGTGTGCCCAGAACCACTCAAGGATGGCTCTGGGTACGAGATTGTATTCTTAGTTTATAATAATTACATATGTATGCAAATTGTCCCCCCCCCCAACACCCCTTTGCTTCGCGTTCCCTGAAGTTACGCCTGTTGTGCTCTAAATAAAGCTTAACTGTTCTAAATCCGTCATATTTGATAATTGAGTTTTTGGCGGCAATATATTGTGTTCGGCGGTTCTACCTATCAAATATGCTATACATATACTTTGTATCGCTATGTCGTTTAACTCTCAATCTGGGCTTATTTTCCTAACCGATTATAATGATTATCCTGCTGAGTTAATTTCGAGTAACCAAAATTTCCGTTTCTTATATAACAGGTGAAAATCATATCGGTAGTAGTTTTATTCGTCAAAAATATTATGGTCTGCCGATTGAAATGGCAGTCCTGCCGACTGAAGCTTGAAATAGAATTTCTGGGGGGGGGGTCACACCTTCCCCCCACACCCCTCTCACACCCCAGTAGCTCCGGGCCTAAGTCCAAATCTCAATCCAGCTTGCCAAAAAGCATCTATAACTTCACCATTCGTTACATCAACAACACTCTTGCCACACGCAAAAACCTCATAAAATGGTGAATAATGCGGTCAAACTCGGATTGTTCCCTCTGCTTGAACCCTGAAACCCATGTTGTCACGGGATGCCAGTCATACCTTCCATGATTTACTTGGAGACATGACTCCATTCACAATTTTATCGCAAAAATATTCCAACCTAACCATAACTCCACTCTATTTGTTGATCTTCCTGGATACAAGAGCCCATCAATAATAACCGCTGACACTTATATATCGCTCAGATTTGCTTCTTTCGATTTCAAATGATTGTTGGTACATTCTTGAACTCTCTGTCGGATATGAATCCAATCTCCAAAATAACGTTGTTCGCAAAAGGGAAAGATAGAAGGATCTAATTACGGAGCAGAAAAACCATTTCGAAACAGTCAAATTTATTAATTTGTCTATTAGTGCCTTAGGTGTTTTCTCAAAAGAATTTAGCACGTTTATGAACATGTTGAACGAAGTTTGTCTTCATAAAAAACATCAGAACTTTTTTGGTAAGAAAATAATGTCAATCGCTATCAGAACAACGTACTATATATTTTGTTGTAGAAACAAGGATTGGACCGATCCAGACTTGATAAACATTTAAGAATAAGCTTTCTCTCAGTTTTTACTTGTAATATAGTTTATCAATAATTAATAATTCAAGTAGTCAATTATAAATTACCTTAATTAGTTAGATTTATAATTGAATATACATAAAATGTCAAAAAAAAGTTTCCATTATTATTATTATTATTATTATTATTATTATTATTATTATCATTATTATTATTATTATTATTATTATTATTATTATTATTATTATTATTATTATTATTATTATTATTATTATTATTATTATTATTATTATTATTATTATTATTATTATTATTATTATCATTACTACTATTATTATTACAGCAGAAATAGTTTAGCAGCTAAACATTAATTTTCATGTACATTTAATTTATAGATAATAACAATGGCAAGTTCACTAAGTACGGGAAGTTTAACAGGTGACGAGAGAAGATGGATTGTGGTTGGTGTGTGCCTTAACAAAGTTATACTACCAACCTTGCGAAATGTCGTTGCAACTGAACTGCAAAAGTTATATATTCGTTTAAGTAAACCACCTGATGAAATTCACAAGCAAAGTATCGCAACGTATAAGAACACACTACCACCCTCAGCATTTCGACTAAATTATAAAAGCATCAATAACAACGAAAAAAAGCCTGGTCATACTTATGACTTCGCGGTAAAAGATGTATTGTCTTTGGCAAAGTTGTATATGCAACCTCATATGGCAAAATGTACTGGTTTTGATAACACGATGGATATGTCAGCAATTTTGGCAGTGATGTGTAATGCAACGCCATTTTCTTCTGCTGCAGCTGATGCCGAGATAGTACGGAATATCAGGAACAAGTGGGCCCATTGCAACTTTTCAGAATGGACCCAAGCAGTATTCACTGCATCAATACAAGCCTTAATATCATTCATAAAAACGAGTAATTTACCAAAAACTGATGAAAAAGCTGTCTGTGATAATCTAGATGACTGGGAGAAAGAAGGTATCAATTGAATTATTTATAATTTAATGTTAAATAATGGCAGATATAGGTTGGGTGGCAGATGCTAAATTATGTTCATACAAATAGCGTTTTGGTGTTTTGTGGGTCGCGACTCAATCAATATCTTTTCAAAAAATGAGCATCAACCACGTCATTTCAAACGTTGTGAAGTAAATCCAATGAACGCGCGCGCATCCAAGACAAGAGAAATTAATTTTGCACGATATAGCCTGCGTAGCAGGCGGTATTCGTGGGCACGAGAGAATGGGAAACTAGAAATATCGCCTGCCTAAAAAGTACACATTCTGAGTTCTCCCCGGCAGCTGGGTGCCGGAGCATTCTGATTGGTCAGAATGTTGATTTTCAATTTTTGATTGACATGAGTAAAGAATTAGAATAATTAGTGCTAATTTTAGAAGTTACTGTTGCCGTATTTATAATATAAACTATTGTTACTTTCGTAATTGATACCGATATATCGAGTGATGGCATACACTATCCAAAAAATAACGAATGTATTACAGGTAAACTACGTGAAGCGTTCCTCTTTTGAGTTTCTAAATTGATTGCAATTTTCCTCATTACTTTTGCAACTAAAACTCCCTTGCAAATCCCTTGAGGAAATTTGCAATGTTGCTAAAAGCCAATAAAATTTTCCTCAGTTCCTGTTAGAAGTTCTTAACTTCCTGTTACAAGTTCCTAACTTCCTGTTCTGTTCTGCGTGTTGCAATTGGCTAACAAAAATAATCGACCAATAACAACACTCAGAACAGAACAGGAAGGTAGGAAATTAAAACAGGGAGTCAGGAAAATTTAAAATAAAGTTTGGAATATTGCAACAGCCGATAGGAACATTGCAAATTCCCTCAAGGGATTTACAAGGAGTTTTCAAATTTGCAAAGCTAATGAGGAAAATTCCAAATGAGTTACAAAGTCAAAAGAGGAACGCTTCACGTAGTTTACCTGTAATTGAGAATTAAGCGTTGAATTCTTTAATCTTTATCTGGAATCGGAAATCGCTTCGTCTTGAAGAATGAACGAATATCAATCCAACATTTGTTGCTTGATAGATGTGATACTGTGATGAAACTGCAGATTTGAAGATACAGGCTCGTAACTGACACTCTAAGTAGTGTTTTTAATAGCGATTGGAACAAGACTATTACAAAGTTACGTCCGAAGGGGCCGAAGTTATGTTCGGCGAAAGGTATGGCTAGTCTATTTTTTTGTTCGGACAATTGCGTAATTTGATAATACACGAACTCCTTTGACTTCCAAAGCTCATAAATCGCTATAATGTTGACATCGACTAAAACTATCGCTATGAATGAGGACATATTGTTAGACTGAATCGAACGTGGTATTTTTGTCTTCATAGCATTGAATGAACCGAAGATATGAAACGTCAAAGCCGTATATTTGCACTGGTGCAAATACGTGAGTTTGACAAATAATTAAAATAAAACATTAAGATGGGCGGGACCATGCGTTCGGTGGGCGGAACTCAGAATGTGTAGTTTTTGGGCAGGTGGTATTTCTAACTTCTACCGCCTGCTACGCAGGCTATGCACGATAGTACATGGCGTGCTCTTTTTAATGTGCAAAATTAATTTCTCTTGTCTTGGATGCGCGCGCGTTAATTGTATTCACTTCACTACGTTTGAAATGACGTGGTTGATGTGCCGTTCAATTAAATTTCAAATGACGCGAGCCAACAGATCACGACACAATTTCATTGCCCGAGCATGCCCGTTCGCAGGTTAAGGGTGGGCATAGCTTTTGATAAATCAAATTGATTCACGTCGAATTTCCAACGTGAGTTCTACGCATGCTCGGCAATTGTTGCAAAATATAAATAAAGTATAAGTATTTCTCGTCGAAAATGTGATACTTTTTACGAAATCGAATTGAAAATAGCTAAAAATTCTGGGGGAAATATTAACAAAAACTTCGGTTTGATAGGGATACAACTACCTGAATAATAGACAGATTTAGAAAAGACGACGCGACCTCAAAGACGACGTGGATGGCGTCATTTGGCGCCAACTATCGTTAGCTTCTGATTTGCCACGTCGTCTTGGACAATTTCACGACGCGAAAATTCAATTTTCACGTCCTCTCTAGAACGTCACAGATTTATGCTTCTTTTGAAAAAAATATGAGACTATGCATGATAAAAATCATCTTATTTTGTTCCCCAAGTATTGTTTAATGATTCTAGTTAAAGGTTTTTCATTGACAAGGTTGTTTTTCTTGTATTTCGCTAAATTTTGAACGTGTTAATTTTTGACAAATACTTTTGGTCGCCGTAACAAATCAACAAAACTGCAAGCATTGTTAATAACCACTTCAATACCGCTAGTATTTTTCACCAAAACAAACATTTTAGAACAAACTGAAGTGAAGTTATAGTAAAAACTCAATCAATGTTAGTTGCTCTGTCACATCAGTGCGAAAAAGTAGGGGAAGTAAAAAAACGCTTTCCAGCGTGAAAAACTATCTTAAACAGTATTAAATGTTATCAATATAAGCACTGATGCCTTATTTATACTAAACAGTTGACAAACTTGATTGAATAGGCTACAAACTAAAGCATTTAGCTCGTAAACAATACCTGCAGCTATAGTATTTATTCCAAAAAATGCAACACAGTTCACTTTTCAAAATACCGAAATATACGTCTTTTTCTAAAAAAAACTTATTGAATATTCATACTAATTAATCAGGAAACACTTGGCCAGTATTATATAGCCTTTTCTTGCACATAACTTAACAACTGATTGAAAACAATACAGGAATGAGCAGGGAACAAGAAAACAAAAATTTGCTTCGAAAAAGACAAACAAGCCGTCCCAGATTAAAACCCGGAAGTGAACGCGAGGTGTACACGTCATTTTCACGTCGTCTTTGAGGTCGCGTCGTCTTTTCTAAATCTGTCTAATACATGGAGAACTTCGACGTTTCAAGCGAAGGCGCTTCGACTTGTCACTTGTACTGTTAGTGTTTGTATACATCGTACTTGACCTTTAAAGGTGAACTAACACGAAATTTTTTAAACCTGTTTTGACTTTCACTGTATGTAATCATTACAGCTTCAATTAAAAAATGGGCAAAAAGCAACGAAAAACCATATTATAAAGGCATTTTTCTTGGCCTTTGTTGGTTTTAAATCGGTCCGCTTTACGCGCGGTCACGAGCACGTGACAATTTGGCTGTGACGTAAATTTGTTTGCAAACGCATTTGGCAAAGATACAGACAATAAGGTGGCGAATAAGGCAACAAGAAGAGGAGACAGAAATTGTGTAGCTGGGACACCATAAAAAGTTAGTTGCAAGAATACATCGTATACCCCTGGCATAAAGGTGCATGCCTTCCCAAAAGATCAGAAAACAAGCCAGAAATGGGTTCAATTTGTTCGTAAACATCGAGTGGATTTCAAAGAGCCGACAAAACATTCATCTCTGTGTTCCGCGCACTTCGAAGATTTGTGTTATTCCCCTCGCTTTTTAGATGAAAGTTCAGATTATTGAGTCCTTGAACGTGGATCTATTCCGACCAAAGATACATCATTTTTGGAGAATAAAAACAGTGATATTACGCCGAGAGGGAAAAGGAAGGTATATTTTTAAACTTCAACTGTATTTACAAAGCATGCCGTATTTGCATATCGCATATTCGCATATTGCATATCAATGAGGTGGTTCATTATCATATATTTATGAAGCTTGGTTTAATAATATAAGGTTTGCAGTGATATGTTTTGTAAGTAAAAGATATCATTTTTATTCCAATATTCTCAATTTCCCAGATCTTACGTGAAGCTACAAATACCAGCCCATGCAAAGTGGCTAGAACGGCTAGCACGGTAGAAGAAATAATGTCAACTGAAGAGACCGATCAAGACGAAGGGGTTATAACTACTGTAGAGGCACCAGGAGACTGTTAAGAACCTACAGAACCTAGTAGCCAAAAGCCTAAATCAAAGACATCTCAAACCTCTGATGGCTATAAAGAAAAGGAAAACCACAACTTATATAAATCAAAGTATCTTCAAAAGTTATCTGAATGCAAGAATCTTCGACGTCAAGTAAAGAGACCGAGAGGCAGAAATTTTTTAGCAAAAAAGGTACTACACAGTATGTGGTACATTGTGGTAATTTGGTGGTACTGTACATATCGGGAAATTAAATGATGCAACCAAACTCTGCATAAAACTAATATTGGGAAGCACTTTAATTAATGTAACTATAAATTCTAAAAAGTCAACTCTGCAGAGGAGAGTTTCTGAAAAGTGTAGCATCTCATCCCATAAAGCAGTTAGTGTAGTGTCCTACCCTAACAGGTAACCTTTTCGGGCTACAAAACATATATACATATTAATTCATTGTTTTCTTTTAATTTAAAGAACATTTTGAAAGAAAATATGCCACTTGATGAACCAGACGTTGAAGAAAACCAGGAAAGTATGGAACAAACTATGTGTGGTGAGCCATTAGAAAGTGATGCAGAGATGGAGTGTGATAGTGATGTAGAAGAGAACTTTATTTCAAACACTGATGATGAAGATTTATCTAGCTAAGATGAATTTACTGAGGATGAGAGTGAAGACTTTGTACCAAATGAAGAAGAGTTGGCTGATGATGAAGAATTGCCTACAGATGATGAAGAGTTGCCTTCAGATAATGAAAAGTTTCCCGATAGCACACAACACTCAAAGAAAAACCTTGAGTAAGTCAAACTGTCAAAGGTTTACAGTATTAAAACACAGGGCCGGTTGTTCAAAAGCCTATTAACTTAATCCTAGGTTAACCTAAAATTCAAAGCAAACTTCCCAACAACTTGTTTATAAACTTGGAAATGTTTCTTCAGAAATCTTGTGTGGATCAATGAGAGTTTTCTTTTTGAAGTTTTGAAAGAAACAGATGTGCAGAATACAGAAATTGAAACAGCAGGTTAAATTTTGATCCAGGGTTTGCGCTGTAACTCCAGCTTTGAACAACTGGCTCAATAACTACAGTGTACACTTAAAGGCACTGACAAACCAAACCCAACCAACTTCAGTGTCATAAAATCTTAATGGTCTGAATAGGTTCATTGCACATTGTCAGATAGTGTTTGCTTCTTTGTTAGTAACAGTTATCTATCTGGTCATCTTATATTACATATAATTACCCAATTTGAAATCCCAGAATCATAAATACCCATACATTTTTTCTTGAATTTTTAGAGTTCCTGTGGATACACCTATCCATGCTGAGCCATCATTTATAGTGTTTTATAGCATGTTTCTTCGACTTTTCAACATATTATGTTTTAAATACAAGGGTGATAATCCAAAAGTAACCATGAGGCAGAATGGAACAATGGTCACAGTGAGCCAACATTGCCATAAATGTGGTAAAAATGCATTTGTTTGGAGATCACAACTTTTGGTCCTTGGGCGATATCCTCTTGGTAATGTGTTATTAAGTTATGGGATTTTTGTAGCAGGAGAAAGTGTTAAGGTTTTGCTTGTCTTGCGAACCATGGGTCTTCGTGCCTACTCGTGGAGGACATTTTTTCGTCACCAGAGAAAGTTTTTGCTCCCTTCAACTCTTGCTTACTGAAAAACTTACCAAGAGAATCTTCTCAATGAAGTACGGAAATTGAAAGAAACTTCATGGGGCGGTGATGGGCGTTTTGATTCGATGGGTCATTCGGCCAAATACGGAACTTATACCATGTTCTGCAATACCATCTCAAAAATTGTTCACTTTGAGGTTGTTCAGGTAAGTTCCCGCCACGGGGCAATAGGACAGGTGTAGTTTTGTTAAATAGAAAGTTAGAAATGGTATTATAGCATAACTTCTTATTTTGTTTCATAAATAGTTCTTTAATATTCGAAACAAATCCCACATCTGCTTCGTCTGCCATCGCCATGTTTACTCATACTTGTTTACTTGTTTCGAATATTAAAGAACTATTTATGAAACAAAATAAGAAGTTATGAATATTCTGATCTTTTAAAGGTAGGTTACAGTCGCATCTGCGCATGTGCTGGACTTTTGTTCATGTGGGAACACACAGGAGTTTGTTATCCTCTGTTTATGTCATCCTCTTGTCATCCTCTTGTCATCCTCTCAAAATACTTTGAGCTTTTTTGAGCGACAGTCCGTCAAATAACGAGTTATTTAGGCAACATGACGTGTAGGAAAGGATGCTACGCTAACAGGGATGCTTCGAAAGTGTATCAAAGTGTATCTATTTTATTGTTTTCCTCGATGGAGAGCGTATTCCATTTCTGCGTCTGCCCATGAAAGGCCATGATATACCTGCATCCTCAAGCTTCTACCAAAGGTTGTCAAGAAAAGAATCCAAGAAGGATTGGAGATTGCTCCCAACATAGCTGCAATGTTGATCCTTCAGAGAAATCGCTTGTTGAAGCCCATCAATCGAGGTTTTAATGACTATAAAATGTTCTTTATTACACTATTTCACTATCGTTAATATATACGAACTGTTTATCTATTTTATTTACAAACTGAAACCCATAATATAATTATAAAGGCCTAAAGATATGATACTTGAGAGTAGTGAGTTGTCGATGAAAACATAATGAGCAATTTGGAGTGAACATGTTTGGGACTTTTCGATGGCTGTCTATATAGACGTGTTATTGTCACTTGTCGCAGTGATAATCTACTTGGCTGTGAGCCTGTGGCAGTGCTTTACTGTCTTTGACTGTCTGCTCATGGACAACTTGTGCTCACTTAAAACTTAATAGAAACACATCAAAAAGTTTCTCTGATCAAAGTTAAAGTAGATTTTAATTTGATCAAAGCACATAACAGTTTACATGCCTTTTAGTTGTTCTGAAGTTACAGTGCTTGACCTAATGGGGTGTTTATATGGAGGCAAGCCAGCTCGGGTGCCTGAGCTAGCTCGCTTGGCCGAGATCTAATGTTGCTAGATAATTTATACTAATATTTGTATTGTGTGTATATGAGAACCAGGCCGGCTTGCCTAAGCGAGATCTTGTTTAATTTGTGAAGCTCGACAGAGCTCCAGATCTCGCCTAGGTTGGCTGGTTTGCCTAAGCCGCTGAATACAAATATATTGTACTAATTGTAGTAAATAAGACTTTCTCAACAGATTTTTGATCTATAATTTTAAAAATTAATGCCTCTGTGAACAGTTGTGACGGTCATAACCATGACAGTTTCTCGCGATGATTTGTTTTGGTGCCAGCCTGCTACATGATGAAATTAGCTAGGCAAATCCACCTAGCTCAGGTAACCGGACTGGTTTGCCTCCATATAAACCATAGATATAGGAGATCTAGATTGCTAACGCATACTTAGCGCAGGCGGGGCCTACATGATAAATCCAAGATGGCGGTACAACAGGGCAAAAGACTATAGATTCTATTACGAAAATCAGGGTTTTTGCATTTTTTGCCGTCGCATTGTTTTGAAACTTATTCGGTCAAATTTTATCGTAAAGAGAAACTTACCGCGAAGATTTTGAGCATATATATGATTGAATTGGATGAAAACTCGCAAAATTATCCATCGATAAAAGTTCGTGTATAGTACTGATATAGTACTATATATGTAATTTGTACAGTTTTGCTTTAATTTTTGCTCACTATTTGCATAAAAAGCAAATTATAACAGACCACAGATGATAGACCCTCATCCAGTGCTCTCATCAGTTTACTTCTCTAACAAGCAAGAAGGTACATAACAATTCATTTTTCATAATTATGAGGACAGAGCAGATGATGAGAGATGCAAGTATAAAACACCATTCACAAGGCTAGATGTTAAAAAAAAATGCAAAAATCCTGATTTTCGTAATAGAATCTATAGTCTTTTTGCCCTGTTGTACCGTCATCTTGGATTTATCATGTAGGCCCTGCCTGCGTTAGGTATGCGTTAGTAATCTAGATCTCCTATATCTATGATATAAACACCCCTAAGACATTTAGTTTATAAAAGATTTTGATCACAAATACTTATATGATGTAAACAAACTCAACTAATAATTACTAGTATATTTTTCACCCTAATTGTAAGTAAAAGCTTGCATATAAGAACCTATATAACGGCCTGTCAGGCTAACTTATTCAGTATTTAGGCACCCAATCTGTTTAGGCTAGTATTTCAGTTTCGTATTTTATCACATGGAGACCAGTCAGATCTAAAAATGTATAGAAATCAAAGAGAATAAACTCTTCACAAAGTAATGAAAATGATCCAGAACCCTGAAAATGTCATTGAGATAAATAAAGTGTAGCTTTACAGTGCATACAGCTTTGTATAAGTGCATATATACTGGCATTTTTAGATGATCATGACTGATATAGCTACTATACATGTCTTGTCCAAAAGTAGGGTCTGGGTGTTTGAAATCAGAGCTTTCTTTCTCCTAGATGGATTGCCAGCCAAGGCTTATGAGCTCTATCTACACAAAGCAATCTGGTTTTAAGGTGCCAGACACTTGCCAGTTCATATTGTACTATAATTGCCTGATTTTGTGTCACAAAGAGTGGCAACATCCCATTATCTACTGTATGTTGCCAGAACAGGCTGCCGTGCATGGTCTGTTTGGGGACAAAATTAGACAAGTAGACAACACAGTAAAAGCCTGCGAATAAGAACCTAGATTTTTTACAAGTTAGCCTAAACAGGTTCTTATGTAAATGGTGCTTATCTGATTGTTCATGTTACAAACTGTAATTATATTTAGTAGCTATATTCAGTATTCGTAGGGGCATATAAAAGCTATAAATAAAGCCCTGGAGTCATGTTTCTGCTTTACCCCTTGGAGTTCTCCTTTAATGTCTGTATATATGTATATATATATATTACCATATAACCCAATAAATCTGTTAAAAGAAGAAAGATTCGTTGATGTAAATCAAAATTTCATCAGTGTTTCCTGGGCATTCTGATGAGCTCTGATATAGAGCGAATCAAGCATATATTTAGCAATTTGCCTGCGTCTTGAAGAGACATGATGAAGTAACCTGATCACCAGAATTGTTGAAGCTAATATTAGATCATTCAGTGTCACAAGAATATCATCATTTAGTGTCAATATGAGAGTAATATCAATGAATTCATACTTCCAGTTCATAATTTCGAAACATACATTTTTATAACACAAAAAAGTTGAATATAATCTTAGCGTCTCCTACTCTCGTCACTGTCAATCTATTGAACTCTTCTGTTGTTTATATTAAAATAGCATCCAAAATTATCTCCATAGCGCGCACGAGCTTGAACAAAGGCTGTTTATCCAGCTTTTGCACGGTCAAAAATTTCGCTCTTGGCTTTGCCACGAAGACAGGAACTGCAGCCACATTCTCAATCACACTTGTTTCGAATTTCGTCAAGCGAAAAGCTTTCCCCAATGCTTCTCTCATAATGACACAACAACTCTGGCAACATGTTTCGAGGGATTGATACCGCATGAACTATTTTCGTGATTAGACACAAACTCCAAAGGTAAACACTAAACACAAATTATTCGAACTCACACCTTCGGGATTTCGGTTCGCCGCCCCAGCTGTTGTATATAGCAAGTCACACAAGGTTCAAAGCGGGCTCTTTGTTCACGATGTTTACAGTTAAAAAGTTACAGTATAAGATTGTGTTATTGTGTACAAAAAATTCCATTGTAGAAATGTACAAGAAATGCAGCGAAGTATTGTAAAACATTGCACTCCTCGATCACAAATTATGTGGAATGTTACTTTGAACTCGTCATATGCTTCATCTTATATAATTAATGTGGATCAAAACAAAAAACGTAAACAAAGTCCAGCACATGCGCAGATGCGACTGTAACCTACCTTTAAACATACATGAGTAAGTATAATACCATTTCTAATTTTCTATTTAACAACATTACACCTGTCCTATTGCCCGTGTTCTCAATTTCACGTGTACTGGTTGTGCTAGTTAAACATTTAGGCAGAATTTAACCAAGTGACTATGCATGCAGTATATTTTTTTAAACTCTGACTAATTTTGTTGTCTAAACCAGACAAGTTTACTTGCAAAATAAGAGGTCTTGCTGACAATGGGTTATAGAGCTAGGGGAGCCACCATGGTGTATTAAAATAGTTCAGTTATACTTTAGCTAAGAAAGTAAACATACTCTTCAGAATGATTATTTGTAATTATACCTACATAATTTAGTACACTTAATATACAAAGCACAAATGAGAATACAAAACATGACTGGGAAAAGAACTGTTATCACCAATAAATTTAACAATCCACCAATTAAGTCATGATGTGATTTATATACCTTCTGAATTTATTTTCAGGCCAGGACTATTAGGCTGCCAACTCTCCAATGAAAGCCTTAAAATTAATGAGTTTTTTTTATTATAAATGTAGTCAAATGAAACTGGAAGTAGCAACCAAATGGAGTTGGAAGGAGCGAAGAGGTGCTTTTCATACCTTCAAAACAATGCCCAAGTAAAGATCCCTGTTTTCATATCAGATAGGCACTCTAGTATCAGCAAGTGGATACGAGAAAAACAACCAAACACAATCCACTTTTATGATATTTGGCATGTGGCCAAGGCAGTCACAAAGCGAGTCCTTAAAGCAAGAAGAAGGGGTGCGAGATTCTGAAGGACTGGACAAAAGCAATAAAGAACCATCTGTACTGGTCTGTTACCTCCACCAAGCAAGGTTTTGTGGACTTGATCAAAGCCAAGTGGTTGTCATTGATCCAGCATATTTCAGACAGTCATTGTGATCATCCCAATGAATTGTTTCCAGTATGCAACCATGGCGAACTGGAACCAAGGGACTGGATTTTGCCTGGTAAGTCTCCAATGCCCTTTATTATATAGCAAGTGTCAAAGTTCAATTTTCCGGTTTACCAATTGGACAAAACCGTATCACGTGCCGGTCCACAAAACATGTTGGCTGCATGCTTGCAACCGGTCAACAATGAAACAACAAGGCACAAGCTGCTCGCATATGCATCTGCTGATCAGTTTGCAAGTTGTTCAGAAGATGTTAATCCACGTATGGTGGGCGTAAAAGACAGCAAATTTGGCAACGTACATATAACTCTCTCTCGTTAGTTTGGAATATCACGAAACTTTGTGATACTTTGTGATATCGATTTTGTTACATTTTGGCGGGAAAATGACGTGCCAACTTTGGCGCCAAAAAATTAAACACGACCTAAGAAAAGATTGTCCTATATGGATCTCAAAACTGTAAAAACATTAAAAATACAACAAGGCAGTGCGAAGATATGGCGATTCAAAGTTCGAAAAAAATCTATTTTTAGTAACAAAATGGCTGATTTTTCAGTAAAAATAGAACTTTGAGTCGCCATATCTTCGCACTGCCTTGTTGTATTTTTAATGTTTTTTATTGTTTTGAGATCCTTATAGGACCATCTCTTCAAAAAAGTTACCAGCATGTTCTTAGCTCGTGTTTAATTTTTTGGCGCCAAAGTTTGAACGTCATTTTCCCGTCAAAATGTAACAAAATCGGAAAACAAAAAAATACGATTTTTAGGAATTTTAAGTTCTATCCTGTGAGGGAGTTTCGTGATATTCCAAACTAGCGACAGAAAGTTATATGTACGTGGCCAAATTTGCTGTCTTTTTTGCCCACCGTGATATCTACTATTGACCTGGTGGTGAATTATTGAGATTCGCTATATAATAAAACACTTATTTACTGAGACCCCGGGAAAACAGCGTGGGCCCCCCCAACCGCCGTTTTTGCCCCCGGCTTTGCCTCGGGCAACAACAGTGGTCTATGGGCCACAAAATATGCTGTTTTCCTCGGTCTCAGTAAATAAGTTATATTTTTTCATCATACCTGTAAATATTCATTAAAAGTATGCTGTAATCGCATGGCACTCAGGTCGATCAGTTATCAGTGAGGTCGATCAGTGACAACTATTTCTAATTGTGCCTCATGTATACTGGATGAGATACAATTAGGGCTAATACTGTCTCATCCAGTATCCATCAGACAAATACAATGGTAATTATCCCTTACGAAATAAACAATTTTGAGGTGAATACAGTATATGATTAATTACAGTAATTTGACTTGATTTGTGGGCACAGTGTTCGTTCATAGATAGATAGATAGATAGACAGAAAACTTTATTTATCCACGCTAACCCTGTCACCCAAGGCTGACTTCCACAGGGGGCGTGTAAAAAGGAATTACAAAAATATAGTATTTAAAGCTATTTACAATCTATAGTATCGACTAAGTTATATAAACTATAAGTAAGTCATATATATATTTACAAGTTTTTTTTTAGGTTTTCAGTTTCTTAGGATCTTGTTTTAGTTAAAGAATGTGAGTAGCAATTTTATTTTGAAAACATGACAGGGATTTTGCTTTCCCTAATTTCATTTGGAATGGAGTTCCATAAGTGAGCACCGTTATACATGAAACTATTTTTCATGTTATTTGTTCGAGGTTGTGGTAAACAAAGACCACTTGAAATGTCCCGAAGTTTGTAATTTGTCATCCCACTTTTATAGGTGAAAAGGTTTGTGAGTGACTCATAACCTATTTTATTCAAAATTTTGTACATTAGTTTTGCTTTTGCCTTTTCTCTTATTGACTGAAGTGGCTCCCAGCCCAAAGCCTGTAAAGCAATAGTGTGATCTATATCGTTGCTCATACTCATGATAATTCGAGCAGCTCTATTTTGAAGTTTCTGAAGTCGTTTTGATTGTGTTTCACCAAACACATCCCACACTTCACAACAATAATCGAAATGTGGACGTACAATAGCATTATATATCGATATAAGTGTATCTTTGTTAACAAAAGTTTTAACACGACGGAGAGCAGAGATTCCTGATGTTATTTTCTTGCAAATATTTTCAGTATTACTTTTCCAAGATAAATGCTGGTCAACTATTATTCCAAGAGTTTTGCATTCATAAACTTGTTTAATTTGTGTGTTTCAAATAGTATTTGGGTGAAAATGTTTTATCATTCGTTTTGAGCCAATCAACATGAATTCAGTTTTAGCTACATTCAAGCTAAGTTTATTGGCCATCAACCAGTTTCTAAGATTGTCTAGATCACAATTTACTGCAATCTCAATGTCAGTCATTGAGACTCCAGAAGCTGTGAGATTTGTACCATCAGCAAATAGGCGAGGTCTTGTATTATCAAGGCACTCGGGTAAGTCATTGATGTATAATAAAAACAATAATGGTCCTAAAATAGAACCTTGTGGTACACCACATCTAATTAAGCGCTCTGATGAAACAAATCCATTTATTTTGCACTTCTGGCTACGATTTGTGAGATAGGATTTTAAGAAAGAAAGTGCTTGTCCTTTTATTCCGTAAAACTCCAACTTTTCTAGTAGAATATTGTGATTAACAGTGTCAAATGCTTTTAGAATATTGTGATCAACAGTGTCAGATGCATATGACAAATTAAATGCTATTGTGAGCAACATGCGCCTAGTGAATGATATCAAGAAAATGTCAACTGACACCCAAACAAGTGCACTTGAGTCATTCATGCAGTGCTGAATTTCTGGCACCCCAAAATGCTCTGTTTTTCATGGATGGGGACAAAATGCAGGTATGCAACATATAAACATTGTTTTATTTGTCCTGTAGGGTGTTTTGTGAATACAACATGGGTGCACCAACATGGGTGTACCACCTAATTTTGACAAAAAAATACAGTAACTTGTATGGCAATCTTTTTTTGTTCTATAAATTTGTCAAGGGAGAGGGCAGGGCTTCACTGTATCAGGCAATTTCCATGCAAGTCGGGCATATTTTTTCCACCTGTATGCCCATGCTGATTACCTGGCCATTAATTCAAAAGATTATCAACTTAGTGAGTGTTATAATCCAGCAATACTTACAGCAGTTAATGTGTAGTGTATACACTGAGCTTTTACAATTGATTTTGATAACTAAGCAAATTCTTGCATCACTTCATTTTAATGAAAACGTGCATCGGGAAGTGAAAAAGAAGAAGAATGGTGAAGTCAGGACGCGTGTTTGGTGGCCAAAGTACAAGGCTGGTGAAGCTGTAGTTAGAGATGTGAAAGTTTAGCCAACTTACAGTAAGTGTCATGATTTCCATAAGAGTTTGTTCATGATTATCAACATTTTTCAATCATACCAAGTGTATCATTTTCTCACCCCCTCCCCTTATCCATACTGCATCCCCCTTAAATTAGTACAGGAAAGTAATTAAATAGGAAAATAGAGGATTTCAACTTTTTTCCCAGGATACAGCGATAATCTAAATGAGATGTTGTTCACAAGTCCATTAAAAGATCTGGAAAAGATTTATCAGCAAGAAGAATCTAAAGCCCCAAAGTCACTAACGTCACAGTTTTCAACAGGTTGTCTCGAGAAAATGCGATTCAGCAATTTGCAACCACCCAAAGTATGAAAACCCCTCTGTTTCCTGCATTAAAAGTTCAAGACCAATTGGTCATTGCCAAGAATGAAAGATCTGAGAATATGACACAAACTTCTAGTGCTACCAGTACTACTGCCAAAAAGAAAAGATCGCCTCATTGCAGAAAATTCAAAAAGCCTATGCTAGGTCATCCACGAAACAATTGCCCGAATTAAAATTTATCCATAACACCAGATGAATGATAAATACAATATATTGAATTTTTTTACCAAAGTTGATACAAGACAAGGCCAAGGGCGCCGGAAGCAATGTGAAGCGGCGGGGGCAGCCATTTCAATAGGGCTCTTCTCGGCCATCATTTTTCTGGGCGGCAATATTTGTTAAAGCTTTATTGTATGGATACCCGATTACTTGTGGCTATTGTGAATCGGCAAACTTCGACATTAAATTTGAACAATTTTATTTGTTGCACCATGTTAAGGGTGCAAAATAAAATCAGTAAACGGACGTATATTGTCTGATTTAGCATTAATCAGGGGCATCGGAACCGTGGGGCAATGGGGACATGTGCCTTCCCGCTTTTTTAAAAGTGAAAAAATGCCGTTTGGGGGGCTAGAAAGAAAGTGCCCTTTTTGCTGTAATAAAGACTCTGTAAAGGCCATTTCCAACGTTAAAGGGACTCAATATTTTCAAAAAATTTTCGTTCGGCCCGTGACCGACAAAATCGTTTGATTTTGATCGTAATTATACAAAAGTGATTCCGCGGCCTCTGGCATTAATTCTACTATAACTGGTTAAAATTAAGCAAAGATTGCTTAAACATTGCTCAAAAATAGTTATAAATTCCAATTCATGTGAATTACGCACAAACTTCTAAGCGCAGTTTTGGTGAAAAAAGGCAACCTGTTGCCCCCGCGCCGTCCCCGCATTGTTTCGGCAACGGCGGCAGTTGCCCCCGCTGCCCCCGTGGCTCCGTCGCCCCTGGACAAGGCTTGGACACTTGATAGAAGGACAATATAACTCACTATCTATGTTTTTGTCTATATTTTTACAAAATTGCAGTACTTGGTGGCCACATGTGTATTGTATTTTCACCCATCCAACCAATAGTAGTGTATTGCCCAATTATTCACCCTCACATCATACCTAATTTTAGTGTGCAGTGATAACCATTTTGTGCAGTGATAAAACTAAAATGTCCAGTGATAAAATGTAAAATGTGCAGTGATAAAATTTCCTGCGGAAAGTTGTTAACCAAGAAAATCAGGCAATGAGCAGAAGAACTGAACTAAAAATTCGTCTTGACACTTGACAGCATTGATCAAAACATTTTGAATGAGAATAACTTGAATGAAATTGAAATGATAGCTGCAAAATTATCGAACGTGCGTGCCCTAATATTATACTTCACAGGGCCACAGCAACCGGGGGCGGGGGCTGCAGCCCCCTCCCCCAATAATTTGCTAATAATCATTTTTTTTCAAAATCATGCAGACCTTTGTCATTTAATCTGTGACAAACTGCAAAGAATGAAGATATTGCCCATACGTTCCTGCAACTTATTGATATATAGTTAATTAAATACGCCCATTTAGTACACTACTAGTAAATTTCGACATACTAAAAACGCTGTTTTTTGAGTATCAAAATTCTGTCAAATCTTCCCCAACTCCAGCAAATGACATTTCAGAGACTCTAAATTAAACGTCAGGTTCATCAGATGAACAAAGTCTCACCAAAGATCTCTTTATGAGCTTAGATGATGAAGTGAATAATACTTATCTTTTTGTAATTAGTGTGTACTGTAATCTGCAGAATTCTATAGAATGTTTCCGCACATTGCACGAAATTGCCTTTTAGAGAGCTTAGATTACAAAATTTTCTTTGGGTGTATGCCCCTGGAATTCATCGGAGGTTTGTCACCTCTAAGCTGCCTTTCATATGCCAATACGAAAATATTTCTTTCCTGCAAGTGTTTTATTATGAAACTATGCTGGCCTAGATAGTTGTAACTGTAGATGCTGTCAAGGCTGCCCATGAGGGTGGTTGGGCCAATTTTTCCTGGGACCTCAGTTAAAGGGGGTCGAAAAAAGAATTGCAGTAAAATATACGTAGATATAACTGTCAACAGACTTCCAGAATGCAGGATTTGGCCATTTCTGGGACCTCAGATTTCAAAATTTTCCTGATGGGAATGCCCCTGGACCCCCTAATCATAGTGTTAGAAGATGGAAGTACGAGGGGGCCAAAATCAAATTTGGCCCTGACTACTCACATTCCCCTGGGCAACCCTGGGTGCTGTACAATGTAGTGTATGTTGATTTTGGCATTTTTGAATATCAAATGTAGCATGTTTTGTGGTTACACATTATTATAAAGGTGTGTTTAGAAATTTTCAGGGCGTGCTTCTGCTCAGCCAAACTTTGCGCAAAAATGTGCAGAGATAAAAATTCTTAAAATTAGGTATGCCTTACATGAACTGTTGGTTAGTTTAACAATTACCATAATCATTGGTTAATTTGAAAGAAATGACATGTAACAACAATGAACCAAATTTAAGCTACCTAATCCCACAATAACATTGGTAATTAGTTACATTCTATTTTCAATTTGACACACCAATTCATGTAATTTCAGATTGCGTATGGAAATAATGTTTTAGAGAAAGTGTTTTTATAGTAACAACAGAGGTACAATAACTGGAAAAATTTAATAACTGAAAAATTTAATAACTGAAAATTTTAAATATACAGGATAATTTGGGACGTGAAGAGTTGAATGCTGAAGTTAACTGCATTCCAATCAATACTTGTAATTAGATGCTTGCATGTTGGCATTTAATGGTCACTGTAATTCCCTTTTGATTTGAGCATAAACCAGGTTCACTTATGCCAAGCTTTAAGTAACTAGAATATATTAGCAAGCTTTCAATGAATATAATATGCTTATGTTTATGCATGCAAGTGTTATACCTCAAAGCAGAATGGTCTGAATTTTACTACCATATTGCTTTCTTAATGTTGGGTCAACGCACAATATTTTTACTGGTTCATTTTAGAAAAGATCAACACTTTCCCCACAGAGGAAATTTCAGCCATCCCGACGTTCTCTCCCCTTCCCGTCGGGATAGCAGAAAGAGAGTAATTTGTTTCCAATTATAGTAGTGTATGAGGATTAGGACAGCCAGCGCCAGAATGTGTAGCTGGGTTAATTTCTTCTGTGGGGGAGTATAGATGTTCTCTAGAATAATCAAATTCTATTCTAGTATATACTTAATTAAAAGTATTATGACAAACTAACATGACAGTTGTATTCAACAATCAATATAAAATTACACAGGTCCCTGTCTGCATTGTGCTGGTAGATATCCCTTGTTTTCGTATCTTTGTCCATTTGGATATTTTGTTCGAAGATGACCATAGATACAGGCAAGCAAAGGTCTTGTGTTGCTCCATCCCATTTATCCACAAAGCCACCTTATTAGCCAACGATACGCCACAGGCACAGATCTGAAATATTTATCAGTTGACAGAAACACATGCAGCATTTATTTAATACTGTAATAATTAGAAGACCGTTTATACAGTTGAAGCAGCAAAAGTGATTTAATTTATATTTGTGCTGACTTACTCGTCTTTACGTACATTTTTCTTCTTACGATAGTGACTTCCATCCATACGAACTAATGACTGCCCAGCTAGAGTTAACACAGCCTTATTCGTGATTGCTAAAAGGTCTTCGTGTTGGATAATGCACTTGATATGCTCTATCGCGCCGTCGAAGGCCATTTTCCCGGTCGTATCCACGAATTCCCGGCAACATCTGTACTCGAGAGATCCAACAAGATGTTCTACTTTACATTGGCCACAACTACACCAATCCTTAACATCAACTTTGCTTTTGAATCGTTCAGCAAGAACACCAGGAGAAAGGCCATCCAAATCAACTTCGTCATTGCTGGAGCTTGTGCGCTGTCGTTTGTTAACGTTTGACCGATTGCTTGCCAATTGTTCATGAACTTATAAGGTTCATATTGCCCATAAACCACACCACATAGCTCTTCTGAGTCGCCAGAAGATTCTTGTGGACTTGAAGAGTCACTTTCATCAGAAGAACTTGACATTTTATTGATTCTACTCCCAGTCTAACTATCTAACATTAGACTTGTCTATTTACATACCGGAGCGTGCAAACAAATTTACGTCACACATCGCATGTGACCAGAAAATCTCGTCTCCATACCCCGGTTTAATTTTGCCTTAAAAATCGAAATTTTATGATCGGTTTTGCTCCAAAAAAGGGCAAAGAAATACCAAAACGGCTTCAAACAAGGTAGTTTTGTATTGTAATAAGGTCTAGCTAAGTCGTGTCAGTTCTCCTTTAATACTGATAATTATAATCTCCTCAAGAACGAGTATTATATATTTTTATACTTTAAAATTTACATTTAACCCTATTTGTACCGGGGGTTTTTCATGTTGATATGACCGGGGGTGCGCTGATAGGGCGCACCCCTCAGAAATTCTGTCGATTAACTGCTATTATCCTATAAGTTTTATTTTTAGTAAGTTTTATCTTTCTTTAACCTAAAAATAACAAAAAAGTTAAATTCACATCCAAAATGCTGTTTTTTGGCCCCATTGAATATGACCGCCTATACGAAAATGGCGAATAAAGCTAATATTTTACCCATTTTGGTTATATTTTGTAAAGAGATAACAAAACATTTTGGATGTGATATTTTTTGGGTCTTTTACATTCAAAAGACATACTTTTATGTTATAGCATATCTCAGTTGTCCATAAACACCACTATTTTACTTTCCAAGTTGGCATTTCTGTGCCATATGAAAAGACATACAACTGAAACTTACCAGTCTCTCATATAAACAATCCAAATCATTTTCAAGTTTCAACATCACTGATTTTACCTTCATATCTTTGTGATAGTGTCATTGTTGTATAAATAATGTTCCATTATTCTCTTAGTATGCACAATTGTGCATTCTGTTGAAATTCTAGCACTTTTTTTGGCATAACTTCTGCAGTGTAAACATAAAATGTGACATGTCGACCAACAAAAGTTTGTAGAAAAAATACGAAATGGCAGCTATGTTTTATACCAATATACTATGTGTTACATGAAGTGTAAGGCAGGTGAGCTACGAGATACGAGCCTGCAGTATAGTTTTGAAAACACAATATTTACTTTGAAAATCATGGCAATCATTATGGATTGTATGCAAATGTTTTACTCTCATTTGGAACTGAATTTCTGGTACGAAAGTGTTCAATATATAATGCATCCTACAAGTTTGATTCTTGCTGAAAGACAGGGAGATGTTATGCCTTGAAGGTACAAAGAAATACGTGTATTTGAATATATAAAAATATTATAAATAAGTATTTTATATTATATAATTATAGGTATTGTATAGTATACTATATTATATGTTATACTATATTTTACTATTTTATATAATATATTATGGATATTTTACTTTGCAAATCATGTGTAATAATCCATATTTATATGTTCTCTAAGTATATTATGTTATTTATGACCTGGGAAGTGATTGAAGCCAAAAAATACTGTCCAACCCACATTTACCCATTTTTGGCCCCGACACCTTCTTTGACAAATGTCGCCAAACGTCCGGATAACTTTGCATTTTCAGAAAAATTTTTTCGCAGTCATGACGGCAGAGGAAAAATATTAAAAGTCATGAAAGTACAGGCAAATCGGATCATTTGTTCAGGAATGACGGATAAATATTTATAGGGGTGCGCTCATTGTGCGCACCCCCGGTACAAATAGGGTTAACTTTCCTGTCAGAATTTATGGTATACGACTATACGTAGAATAAGTATAAAAGGTCAAGTAGGATGTATACAAACACTAACAGCACAAGTCGAAGCGCCTTTGCTCGAAACGTCGAAGTTCTCTTTGTATTTTTCAGGTAGTTGTATCCCTATCAATCCGAAGCTTTCGTACATATTTCCCCCAGAATTTTTAGCTATTTTCAATTATTTGATTTCAGTGTAAAAAGTATCAAATTTTCGACGACAAATTCCAAATACTTTGTTCATATTTTGCAACAGTTTCCAAGCATGCGTAGAACTCACGTTGGAAATTCAACGTACTATCTGCCGTTAGCTAATCACAGGCCTGAATCAATTTGATTTCTCCAGAGCTATGCCCACCCTTAACCTGCGAGCGGGCATGCTCGGGGAACAAGATTGGTCACGACACTTTTGTATATAAAAGAGCGTGCAAATTAAACAAGTCACATATTATTAGCACTGATGAAGAACCGGGCTTACGGATGGAAAGCTTTGCAGTATAATAAATTTACGTGGTATTTCCACAAACAAAAGTATTTAGTAAGTAATTAGGAAAATATTTGGCTTTTGCAAGTGATTCCACAACAAGTATTTGTTGAATTCCGCCATTTTGGGTGTCAAATTAAACATAGTAAATTAAAAGCAAACATGGCGTCAAAGTAAGACAGGGGTGTAGTAGTCAGTTGAATAAATGATTTTTGCCACCCAAAATGGCAGATTATTTTTGATGATACGTCATACTGCAATACCTGTATAGTGTATTACCATACAATCGCAAAAGGTTGGCGCCAGTGTAGGTAGAGACAATGTGTAGGGTTACAATTACCCAAAAATATAAACAGAACTTCGACGTTTCAAGGAAGGTGTATAATTGTCAGGCAGTTGTACCTACACATCGCAGCCTAGTGTTTTATCAAGTATACAGTAACTTGTCCCATATTACTTACAGTATTTTAATGTAATTATTGAGATATTAATTGCCAATTGGCTAAAATTCATAACCGTTAATGTATATTTGCATTTTGAATTAGTAGACTCTACTAACTGATGAATATTCTAATTTCACAAGGCAGAATACGCCCGTTTGCGGGTTGGAAATTGACATTTGAAATGAAGAGCTATTGCTTGAAAGTCGGGAAGTGCATATTTTTCTTTTTAAAATGGCTGTCAAGACATCTTCCACAAAGTTGTGCGTTCAGCGCTGAAGCCCACACTATAGACCCCCAAAGTTTCATAATATATGTTACTGTTTGTCTTTAAATTTATCACAAATGTAATTTGTCCATAATCTCTCAGTTTAAAAGTAAAAAACAAGACAACTTTTTCTAATTGTTTTTTGTAAGTTCTTTGTTCTTTTTTTATTTTATCTTTTTGTGTTCATCCCGATTTTATTAAATTTTGAATACTTTTTTGACCTTTCGGTTTTCTTTGTAGAAAGTATTTCAGATATCCAACCTTCGAAAATAATTTTGTGATAAAAATTAAATTTTACTCACTTTGCATTGCAGAAGCTAATTAAGCTGGAGTAATACGAGCAACAAAATTACTGCAACTTGCAACAAAATCTGATTTCAATGCATGTTAAGTAGGAATGTTGACAAATGTTGCCTCGTGATTTGTAATGCATGTGTGAACATTTTCAATTAATATACGTTGAAATCCGATTTTGTTGCAAGTTGCAGCAATTTTGTTGCCCGTATTACTCCACCTTTAATGAAAGTTTCAAACTGGCTGCTACAGAGAGTGAGCCATGTACCTTAACCTATGCTAGTTTAACTGATTTGCTAATATATACTGTACATTTTGAAATTATGTATTGCCAATAAATCGCATGGATGTATTGCGAATAAATCGTTGTAATTATTTTTTATCAATTTCAGCAGGTCTGGGGTTGTGTTTTGGACAGCCTTTTACGGAGTTGATTACGGAACTTCGTGCGTCGTTGAAACATCAATGTGACACAGAGGTTTGAGATACTTTCTTTTTTTGGCTTAATAGTCTTTGAATAAGCAGTAAGACATGATATGAAAAATACTGTTTCTTGGCGATGAATAAAAAATGATTATGTTATGTTGTGTTATTTTTCATTCGGTAATATGATAAGTTGAAAATTTTCTCGAGTGAGTATTTCATAATTTCCACACCGCACGCAAGCAGACAGATATGCCTGCCGCAGCTGTGTCTTAAACCCACGACTTAGATCAACGCTTTACCAACTGAGCTACACGGTCAGACGGATTTAAGACTGATTACATTTATAATTAATTTATTAAATGTTACATTACTTGTATCTTTGCAGATAGTGAATAAGAAGCTTAATAATATAGAATCAAAACTCTGCAAAATTAAAGAGGTTGAAAAGAATGCAGCCGAAAACTCGGAGGAACTAAAACGTCAAAAGGAGAAACTTGAATGTCATTCCAACGAACTTGAACGTCACTCAAACGAACTTGAAGATCTCAACAAAAAGTTAAAAACAGAAGATCATGATAAGCAAAAAGAAAATTATTCAAAGTTTGCAGACAAGAAAGGTATTTATTTGATCACACTAAAATATGAAATATTTATGATGTATTTTACTACACCTCACATTGAGCAGCATGGATAACTTATGAGTATTTGGATCGGTCAGGCAACCATTCAGGCAGTTGGTCAATTAGGCAGTCGGTCCATCAATTAGTTGATCACTTAGCAGGCCGTAGCTAGACACGATAATTGGGGGGTGTATATTCATATATTCATGTTTGCATACTGTAAAAACAATCGATTTCGAAAGAAATCCGTCGGGCAGAACACGAATATATGGATATACACCCCCCTCCCAATTATCGTTCTAGCTACGGCCCTGTCGCTCAGTCAGTGAGTCAGTGAGTCAGTGAGTTAGTGAGTCAGTAAGTCAGTTGGTCCATCGGTTAGCCAGTCAACAGGGCAGTTTTTAAGAAATTGCACCTGCTGCTGCCAAGTCTCGATGAGGGCTATTTCCCCACGCAGTTACGTGCACATAAAGATCATCCTTTGCTTAGGGGTGCGCTAACACTATTTCAATGGGGCTGGGTCTTAACGGCTCAACATCAAAAAGTATTTCGCACATTTGGCGTGAAGGATTTTTCCGGTTATGTTTTCATGTCATGACCTCCTAACCAATTATGCATATTTCGTGACTACGTGACATGAAAATGTGAACATTTTTTCAGTCGATCACGTTCTTAGCAATTGCCCTAAAGAGAAGCCGTCATCCGTGCAAACATATGAAGTTTAATGTTCCAGGGTGTGTGTGTGTGATATTTCTTTAAGCCAAGAACACGGCCGCCAGATATGCGCAGTAAAAATTACCTTAAGATTTTTTTCGCAAAAGTATGATCATGTGATTATACTTTTCATTTTCTTTTTGGGTTAACGTAGCATTGTTTGTTGAATTATTCCGTAATTTTTTTGCACATTTCTCTAAATTTTAGGTACAATTATCAATTTTACTACCTGACTACCTACACACTAGCGGGGTGTTCCACCCCCTCCCCCCAACACCTCCCTTTAGCGTTGCCCCTGCCTGTGCTAACTTTTGTAAGATGGGATGTGTCGAGAATATGAAATGATACGAAAGCAGGCAGATGTAACTTTTTCAACAAGATTGCCTTTTTGCCAATGATCAAAAGGGCCAAGCTCATCTGAAATCTTACTTCACTGCCGGGGCAAACCAAGGACCTACTGGGGTAAATGTCCCAGTAGTTATACAGGGTGTATCAAAAAAAGTAAGACAATTTTGAAATTGCTCTCAATTCCACAATTCTGTTCATGAAATGTAATTTTTGCTATATATGGATTGCTTGAGTTCTTAAATTATGGAAAATATAAAAAATTTTGAAAATAGTAAATTTTGCTATCCAGGGGGGTGGTCAACTTTTGCTCTCCTAAAAGTGGCTTGCGCACGGAAATGACAAACGGTATTCTTTATTTGAGTTTATGTATGAAAAGTTCGCTATTTGTTGCATTTGTGATAAAATTTCGGCAGGATTTTACCGAGTACAAATCCTCCGAAAAGCCTATGAAAACGTTACATTTTTCTCTGTTGGTGCTGTTCTTGCTTCATTATGAATTCATTTTTACTCCCATGAGAGTTCCATGGAATTTCCATGGAATTTGTGCTTTCGAGTTGTTTGTGCTGAAACGCATTCTCTCGTATAATAACCCGTACACTTTGAAATGGCGATGCCACAATTTACCCCGCAGCAGAGAGCTTTTATGGTATCAGAGTTCCTCCGTAGCAACAACATAAACTTGGTTCGCCAAAGTTCACGAAAGAATATCCGGATGCATGTACGATGCCCTTCACGTGCGAATACGTGAAGGCATCGTACATCTGGATATTTGTTCGTGAAACTTTGGCGAACCAAGTTTATGTTGTTGCTACGGAGGAACTCTGATACCATAAAAGCTCTCTGCTGCGGGGTAAATTGTGGCATCGCCATTTCAAAGTGTACGGGGTATTATACGAGAAAATGCGTTTCAGCACAAACAACTCGAAAGCACAAATTCCATGGAAATTCCATGGAACTCTCATGGGAGTAAAAATGAATTCATAATGAAGCAAGAACAGCACCAACAGAGAAAAATGTAACGTTTTCATAGGCTTTTCGGAGGATTTGTACTCGGTAAAATCCTGCCGAAATTTTATCACAAATGCAACAAATAGCGAACTTTTCATACATAAACTCAAATAAAGAATACCGTTTGTCATTTCCGTGCGCAAGCCACTTTTAGGAGAGCAAAAGTTGACCACCCCCCTGGATAGCAAAATTTACTATTTTCAAAATTTTTTATATTTTCCATAATTTAAGAACTCAAGCAATCCATATATAGCAAAAATTACATTTCATGAACAGAATTGTGGAATTGAGAGCAATTTCAAAATTGTCTTACTTTTTTTGATACACCCTGTAGAACACTGATGGTTTTTCGAGTTCAAACTACTCAATATCTCTTGAAATTTATTATATTTTGTTACCAAGTCATGGACTTGTGCTTCCAATTTTTAACAAGGCTGGATACAAAGTTTCAACTTTTAATTTCAATTTCTTACTATGACGCATGTACAGAATTGAGAAGGATTTTTATGTATACTATTTAAAACATGCATGATGAGCAGCAGTGTTTTATCAGATATAAAGATACGAGGCGAAGCCGAGTATCTTTATAGGTCTGATAAAACACGCACTGGCACTGCGAATGAGTTTTAAATTGCTTCAAAAACGATCGATCTATAGTAAGTTCATTGGCGAAGTAATTTTCAAAAAAATACTTTGTGTAAGTCAGAAAATCAAAGTTAAAGTTTAATATGTAAATCAAGGGAAATCTCTATTACCGATATAAAGATACGAAACGCTTATGATTTTTCTTTGTGTTTTCCTCATGTGAATCAGATTAATGAGTTTTTGGATCACTTGTCAAACATTTCGGTATAACACCTTCCAGAGGCCGCGGAAACATTTCGAAAGTGGAGGGGCATTGACCAAAAGGGGCACTTTTGTATATGATCAAAATCAAACGATTTTGTGACGTTCACGAGCCGAACGAAAATTTTTGAAAATATGGAGTCTCTGTAACGTCGGAAATGGCCTTTACAGAGTCTTTACTACTGCGAAAAGGGCACTTTCTTTCCAGAAAAAGAGGGCGTTTATTCATAACATGAGCTCCACCTTGGAATTTACTATGTGAGTAAATTCTTAAACACGTCCGAATTTATCATTATGATATCAATTCGCGGCACATTTTGAATTTATCAATAGAGTTAATCATAAAACCACAAGCATTAGACAAGACTTCTTGTCAAGATTTTCAAAAAATAGTTTTTAGAAAAGTTTTAAAAGAGTTTTAAAAAGCAAAAAAAGTTTAAAAAGTTAGATTTTCAAAAAAGTTAAAAAAGTTAGGGGTTAGTGGTTAGGGGTTAGTGGTTAGGGGTTAGTGGTTAGGGTTGGGGTTAGTGTTAGGTGCCGCGAATTTATTTGATTATGATAAATTCAAAATGTGCCGCGAATTTATCATAATGATAAATTCGGACGTGTTTAAGAATTCACTCATATAGTAAATTCAAAGGTGGAGCTCATGCTGTTTATTCAAGAAATACTTTTTTCGTTCTTTCAGTGGGGCATTTAAGCCCAGAAAAAGGGCACTTTTTTCACTTTTAAAAAAAGTGAGGGCGGGGGCACATGCCCCCATTGCCTCCCCCCCCGGTTCCGCGGCCCCTGACACCTTCAATAGTTTCTTTATCAATGTATTGTTAATAACAATGACAGTATATATGGATCACTTTGTTTGTATCAGGGGCGTCTATAGCTGTATAAGAATATAGATTCTATATATGCACTATAATTCTTATCATAGACGCCCTGGTTTGTATTACTAATCTTGAGTTTGGACGGTAGTTATCGAAGCTATTTTCTCCTAGAATAAATTTGTGATAATATGTGTTCTATTACTTCTAGTTTAGTTGACGTATAGGCTGTAATATATAATTGTTGGGTTGGTCATGAGCATTATTGCGGTGTTATTGTAATTGATCAACACTTTTACAACGTTTGGTTAATTCGATTATATACATGATCATGCAGTCCGGATCATGCATCATATTTTCACCGGACGACCTTGCATGCACCTATTCTTTGTTTGCAATAATGTGACTTTTCATCCAAATGACGGGCAATCAAATAATTTGTGGATGTTTTTTCTCCTATCGGAATGGTTGTAGCAAGAAAAACTGATCGAACGGTAATTCAGTCATCTTTCAGTTGAGTTTTAAACTGTCTCTACACTCGATCAAGTACATTTTTAATTAAAATAGCCGTTTTTTGTTGTACCTGCTCGTCAACTGAAATCCCCAAATTACGTCATTGCATGCGCAAAAAAAACAACACTCAAATTTGTTTCAGCCAACAATGCATGCAGTTCGGTCAATTTTCTCCCAAACGATAACAAATTTCTTGCAATTTATCTGGAATCGGTAAGATTTTCTTAATTTTGGCTAAATAGAATATCCAACCCTTCGTGTTTACTTTCCCTCAAACAAACATTTATCGATATTAATATGCTATATATACGTGCAACGATTAATGGAAAAGATAAATCCCTTTTAATGTGGTTGATGGTAGGCCTACGTGACTTTTTTTGCTATAGGTGAATCTAATAACATCGCTAATTAAACTAAAGCAACATGTCAAACCAATGCATTCAGTTTGAAAGTAAGCTGACGTTTAATTAAAACCCACGAATATTCCTTGTTTGGGTGCAATATATATATATGCATTGTAATTTACATAGATCGTTCCTCCTTGCATAGTATTTCTTTGTCCGACTGCGTATGCCTAATATTAACTCTCATGGGAAAAGGATGTTTCATTGAATCATATATGGATCACTGGGCTTTTGAATTTTCATTTAATTCATATAATTCACATGAATTTCGGACGTTAAATTTTCAAGTGCAAAAACTCACGCAAACTGGCAATTTCCGATTAATTCGCTGTCATCACATACATTCGGTATCTGCAAAGTTTCACGCCTACACCCTACGGGGACATTGGTGAAAAATATTTTCTAATAGAAAGTGATTCTACTAATAGTGTGATGAGAAAAATAGAAAATCGAAGGCTAAATTATATGTATAATATGCTAAGACTAAGTAGGCTATAATATACTTGTTATGTATTATATATATATCAAGGAAATGTTGCTATTCTTGTAAAAATGATTAAAATTGCATAATATGTCCATGTATGTTCAAACAAACATATATAATCTTTACACCATCGCAAGTCATTATATATGCACAAACATAACCTTTATACCACTTTCAATCAGGAACGTGACGCAAAAAAAATTTTCCTTCTCGCGTAACGTAAAACACACCATCCGACTTTGGCAATTTACTAGACTGAACGGAAGATGTCGGGAACAGGATGATATCTTCTGAATCCGGTCTCATTGATGTATTTATTAGGATTGCTGCCTGAAAGAATTGAAAAATAAATTAATCCCGAATAAACATTGCAACATAGCTATAATATGCATGGATAGACTCCATTTCAGGTTGTTATTGACACTATAGGCATAGCAAGCACGTTTAATGACGTATATATGTCTTCACGAATGTAAATATTTTCAAGTTGTTGTAAAGTTGAAGTGAAATTTTTTTTATCATAATCTCAGCAGACAAATTGAAATGTAGTGTAGCTATATAATGATGAAAAAAGTTCACATTTCATTGCAGGTAATATTTCATTTTAAGGAATTAAGCGTAGTGCGCCCAAGTTCATAACGACAATATGAAAAATGCACATTCTGTTGAAAAACGATTTTACTAATTGTAAATTTACGTAATCATAAAACCTGGTTTCCATATGGTCATAACGGTCGTTAAGATTGAGTCGCGATCTTTCTCATCATGCAGCCCGCAAAATACAACATTTTAGAACTGAAAATACGCGGAGTGATTATAACTAAAGAATACTTATGATTTATACAATGTGGTTTACAGGTAGTATGAACATTGAACAGAACTATTACAAACCGGCCGTTGAGAAAGATCGTGGCTCTACTTTACGACCGTAAATCGTAGGTTTTGTACATCTAATATTATATGACTCATATAATTGAACTTTGTTTACATTAAATTTCATCAGATTCGTATAATAAATATGAGAGCCCAACATATAACTTTTAACAAAGCCATTAAAACAGTTTTAAAAGATTGTAAAGAATTTTAATTGTAACGTTTCGTCTTTAACTTAAGACATCTTTAGACTAGATAAAATTACACGAGATGTGAATATATATAAGTATTCATAAAATTAAATATCTCATATTTATTATACGAATTCGTTTTCCGCCTGGCAAATCTCTTGCAACGAAATTTCATCAGAATTAAATTTTATACCCATCCTTCCTTCTGTAGGTTTGATGTTATTTTTACAATTACACATCAACAACAACAACTGGGGTATTGTGTTTTTAGCGTTGGTCACGTTTGAGTAATTCGTGCATAGTAACGAAACAGTCTATAGCAACATCGATCATTTCAAATTCCACTTCCTTTTCCTTTCCGGAACACGTCATCCAAACTTGGTTGTCGGGCGTCATTGAAGGTCAAAGGGCTGGACTATATAATATGCATGTAGGAGTGAATATATCAGATCAGTATCAACAAGAGTCATATAATAAACAAGTGCTCGGAGAAGTAGGCAAGTAGCAATCTAGATATTAAAGTAACTCATACAGTTTACCATGCCGATTGGAAAAGCGAGAAAATGCACAAAGAAGATGAAGACTATATCGCGTTGTGTTGATAAAATCCAAATGAATTTTGCCATTCTTGGTTCAAGTCACAGCGGCAAGACAAGTCTAGTAAAACGTTTCTTGTGTGGGTCCTTCAGTGATGAATATAATCCAACTTCGATGGATGTATTTGAAGAACATTACAGACTCGACGCTACAGATGTTGGTGTCTCTTACCAGATATTTGACATTACTGGTTCCGATGACTTTCCCGCAATGAGACAACTTGCAATCAACTCTGCTGAGACATTTGTTATTGTTTACGCTGTGAATGATCGAAAATCCTTCGAGGATGCCAAAAAGGTGAAAATGGAAATATTAAAGACAAAGGGACGAGGTGAAGTACCTATATTATTGGTTGCAAATAAATGTGATGTCGATCAAGAGAATCATGTCGTCAGCTCTGAAGAAGGTAGAATGTTAGCAAAACACTGGGGATGCCAGTTCGCAGAAACCTCGGCAAAAATTTCTCAGAATATTGACAATTTATTCACAGAACCTATGATTATGATATTAAAACAGAAATATCCAGAACTGGCTACGTTCGGTTGCGATAATGGAGCTTTAGCCATTGCTACTCGATAGTTGAACACTTGCAATACTACAATAGACATCATATTTGTTCATAATTATGTAAAAATGTATATAGAATCATTATTTATGAGAATAATCAGAAATGAATGATAATAAAATAGATAAATACATTGTGTGTAGTTCATGTATGTGTCCCTTTATTATAATTATAATATAACTGTAAGTTGTTCGAAAATCAATTTATATGCACGAAAGTATTTTGAATATAAGTCCAACCTTACAAGTACAACAGAAAGTTATAAAGTGAGCCAACTTAGCTTGCATCACTATGACACAGCTTCAATTGGTATTTACACTACTGACTCGGCTCGGGTGAGGTCTAAAACAAAGATACTTATCACTCTTAGCTAATGCTCAATTTACATCTCGATGGTTTTTGTTCTTTAATTCTTTATGTAATTGAGGAAATTTGAAATGAGAGTCTATATAGCCTAGATTGTTCTTTTAATTAATTACACTAGCCTTGTCCACAGGCATCTCTATAGGGTTAGGGTATAAGGATAGAGAACTGAGGGATAAACTCGCGTGGGAACTTAATAAAGATAAAGCTGAAATACTGATCCACGGCCTGCAGTTAATTTCAGGGAGTTAATTTAGCTCCCAATAGCCGTGGGTTGTTTTGAACCAAAATTATCTCCAAATGTGGAGTAAAATTGGGTTCAAAATAACCCCGCTGGAGTGAAATTAACTCACCGAAATTAACAGTGCGCGGTCTTGTATCGAAATTTTAAGTTCTTGAGTTTGATAAACAAGTTTCATGTTAAATTTATTGAGTCTAATAATTTAAGGCATGTATATATACAGTATATTGTACATTATTTGTGTTGTCTATATAATACTATATAGTCAAAGAGATCACCAGGGAAAAATCTGCAATCAGAGAAATAACACTCATGCATGCAGTAATTTACCGACAGTATTTTAACATAATTCAAGATATATAGATTCTGCTGAATAATATGTTAGTAATTACTTATAAGCCATAGCAACATGCCCGCGCTGTGTTTATCGCTTGTCAAGTGAGTCAAATGTTGCTGATATATAGTTTATCATATCGTTGGAACTATAGTGCGGCTTTAATATAATGATCATTTACACCCCAAGAATTGCCCAATTTTCAAGAGACAAACTACCCCTCCTTGAACCCAGAGTTACTGCAAACATAATCACTATGTCTATATGACTTTCTATGACTTGTTTATGCTGCACTCATGCGTATGCATTGTCATTACCTCGTGCAAGGCTTATGCATTGCATATTTGCATTACAAGCAAAACAGATGACGAAATGGTCATGACTAAACGAGATAGACGAGAGGGTATACTTATCAAATTTAAACACAGATGTTTGCTATAATATCCCAATCGTAACACTAACCTTAAACAAAGCTGCTTTAGTGTTAAAGTTAGTATTAGGAGGCTTTGCCCCCCCCCCCCACCGGAGAAAGTCCGCCACTGATTGGGATAAGGAGTATACGCGTAGTGTAAGGTTTAGGTTTAGGACTGTTTAATACAATTACCCAGTTGTTGATTTTCACAGTTACCCAGTTGTTGAAAACGCCATCGAGATGTCGCACACAAATTATTCGTTCACTCTTTCTTTGTTGTATACATACACGTGAGTCTGCGCACGACCCGTTTTGCCTTTTGTCTTTTGTTATACTTGTGCTTATCTCACTCGTGTGAACCAGGCTTAATTACAATGTATAATATCATACTGACAACACCACCGTCTTCATGGTCGTCAGTGGTGAAGGACCATGAATTCCCTTCAACAACGATCATGAAGAAGATGGTGTCCGGCGGTCAGTATGTTATCATGCTCTAAATCAGTTGTGTATACTGGCATTAAGGCAATTAAGTCTATAAAGACTATAAACGGAGTCATGTGCAGACTCACGCGTATAATAGGAGGTAAATATTTCAGATATTGGACATATTATCCGGATGTGAACAACCATAACAAACTATTTTCGAATACATCACGCAAATAAATTTCATGACGTATACTACATACTTTCTCACAATGAATGAAACAGACAACATAATACCACATCAAAAGAACCCTGTTTTTCAGGAAAAAACACTTGGAATCTGTTTAAATGTCCATACATCTTTTTACATGCCAACTAAATAAAATAATAACAATAAAATAATCATAATATAATAATATTAATCAAATAAAATAATTGATGTTAACAATACTGCAGTCTGTAGACGTTTCACAATTTTTCTTTCTAATGATTTAGTCTTCATACTATGCTTTAATATAATTATTCCCACAAAAGTAATTAAACGTTGGGCTCCCCCAAAATAATAACAATCAATTTTGCATCTCCCCCCCCCCCCTGTAATTTCCTTTGCGCACACTGCGGATACTATTCGTACCTGGGGGGAGGAGTTAATTTTTTACCATTGCAAACTTGTTTCGGGGTGCAGTTGCTCTCAGCGAGAGCCACCCTGCCAAGATATATAAGTATCCTTTCCATAAAAATCGCCAAGACACTCTGGGAGGCTCGTAATTCCTAAGTGATTTCGACCGGAAAATGCTCTTTATGTAACTATAGAAACATGATGACACGAAAGTCTATAATACTATATTCGGACTCCGTTATTAGAGGTATTATCTATGTAGTCAGTTTAGTATATGTATCATATTTGTTCTATCGGTTTCGTTCTAGTCTATAACGATAATCTGAAAGCCACCGACCAGTGGCCATATTTTATGTCATATAGACTAAGCATTACGAGATTGGATTACGCCCCCCCCCCCCCCCCAAATTCTCTTCAGTTTTGGAAGAATTACAAAATTGGCCTGAAGAAAGTGGGGAGGGAATCCCCCATTCTCCCAGTGGGAGATGAATGTTGTTTTTGACATTTAGGCGCGGTCATTAATTCAGAAACGTCAACAACTGAACAAACTAAAGTCCGCCAAATATTGAATTAGTGACTGCGCTTAAATGTCAAAAACAATTGCTACTTAACCTCTTTACGTGAGGTGGTGCGTACCGTGTCACGTAAAACTGCTGTAATACAGTTTGAGAAGGTTAAAATTGGGTGGTATGACTTGTGCTTGAGAAGAGATCTACTAAGCCAATTCGAGTTGCACGCGGTACTAGACGTGAAAATATGTATGTGATCTCCCTTTGTAAACAGATAGAGGACGACGTCTGAAACTCCCATGGATTTTGATTCATCTATTTCATTTCGACATTATGATTAAGGATTATTACAAATAAGGTCATTATACAACTAATTCAAAAAAAGTTGTCCTTTGCAATCAGTTAAACTCTAAACCTTACACCCGTTAAACTCTAAGCGTGCAAAGTATAATGGGAGCATCATGATTTAATCAGTTTAGAAATCATATATGGGGCCCATGCATTTCTTACAGACATGGTTAATATCTATTATCTGGAATATTCAACTATACTATGCTTGAAACTTGTGCTCCCATTAAGCTTTGTGCGCTTAGAGTTTTAAGATTTAAGGTTTAGAGTTTAAGGTTTGCAAAGGACAACCTTTTCTGAATTAGCTGTATATAATAACAGTGTTGGTAAATTCACGCCTCTTGCCTTTACCGGCTGTTCCTAATTGACACTTTCTATCAATAATTTTATCAAAATGCGAAATAGCGTATAGGTATGATGTTTGAATTCGGTAATCGTCATGATGAACAGATAAGATAACTAAGCAAAATTAATATTTAGAGTTTTTTTAATATTTAGATTTGCCAAAGAGTTGCCTGCGGAGGAGGCTATGTAGCTAGAGCAAAATATAACCTGATATTGATAGATGTCCGTTAAATTCACACGGCAACTCTTGTTATAAAATGCCGTCGGTATCTTTACTCCATGGCAATACTAAAACATGCTGGCATATATAGAATTTTGTGGGGGTTTTGATGTGCCGCGGCAATGCTCAATATTCAGTTGTTGACTTCATAATATCTTTATTTGGCCCAGTTGAAAATGTGTCATTATAGATTAATTCTACACCCATTCTCAGTGCAGTGAGAAATTATTTTCAATCTGTCGATGCTGCTTTCCATCGAAATGACTGACTAAGATCAGAGTCGATTAAGATTTAAAACACTGTCAAAAGTTTGGCAAAGACTAAAAATCAGATCGGCCAACAGGACTTTCTACGGAAGAAGTACTTCAATTAGTATAATAAATCACCGGTCTATTACAGATCTCCCAAGTCCGCATTCTGTGTGAGACACATACTTAAACTTTTAAGGATTTCTCACGCTCCGCCCAAAGAAAGGAATTTCTCACACATTTTACAAAATGTATTAACTTTGTTTAGTTGTACGTGTCAAAAATTAGTAGAACATTAAAAACACAACAAAACAAAACTTAATTTTATATGTATTCTAACCAGTATTCTAACTATGTATTCTTGGAACATCCCGATTGTCTTCCTGACTTCCCACCACAATATATAGCACACAAAACCTGATTTGTAAATATGATCGGAAGAATGACCCTCAAATCACCCATTGCATGGAATCCACGGTATTAAAAGTCTTATGCCAAAGTGAAAACCTGCACAATTAAGTGCCGGCTGTGCCGCTCTCTCTCATTTTTAACTCGCAACATTGACAAGGTCTGTTATTGGTATGCCGATCAATCACGTACTACAGATGCAACTGTACTGAGACTCGATCTGCATTCCGGATTGTTCGTTTTGACTTTAAAGAAGGCATTGATATGATCGATCATAATATTTTAGTATTTTACTGACAGATCGAGATTTTCCGGCGTATCTTAAACTGTCTATATATATGACGACGGAAAAGCTGAGGTTTTGCCGTAATGTTGATGATCAATGAGATTGCAATCAGGCGAATCTAGATTTGTGTAGACGTGATCACAACAGGTCGTTACATACTGACCACTGTCCGGATCGGAAATAATTAACAAAGATCTGTTGGTCCTGTTACAACTGATTAATTAAAAAATACCCCAACCGAGGGACATTTACTAGAATTTAAGTTGATATAAACGTACACTTTTAAGAATGACAAGTAGGCTAATGATTCAAGCTCACATTGACAAGACAACTGGCAAAGTTCCAAAACGAAATTTCTTTCTCGTTATTCAACAAGAACATGATATGCATCAAGGCGAATATATCAATATTAAATTATTAAAGTTGTTTAAATCAGTAATCTTCCCTTTCAATCTGAGAAGCAAGTAAGTAAATCTTTCTAGAATAAACTTGTCAAATTTGTTTGCGCGAAATGGCATAAGCCATTTGCATCCGTGTTGTATCGGATGAGTACAAACTCTGATGCACCTTCGGGCCTAGTATGCATCTGATACAACACAGTCACTCATGTTGCGGAAATAAAATCATGCTGATTTACACTATGATAAACTTTAAGTTCAATTTTCTCACCAAATATCATTCATTTCAATTTTGAATTGTTGAAGAATACGAATGTTCTCATCAAGAGCAGACGTTTCACCTAAGTGAAGCGTAAGACCAACTTCGGCGTGACTAAAGTGTAGAATTGGTTCGCTAACTAACTCAAAACCAATCACAGTGCCGAATTTAATTTCAAGATTTAATACACAAGGCTGAAGAAGCTGATTCAGAGAACTCAAACAAGGAACTGAAAGCTTGCCAAGTGCCAGAATAAACAAAACACACCCTAATAAATATTACATGGGCAAGTCACGTTCAAGCATCAAAATTTGAAGCTATAGTCAGAGCTATATATACGGCTTACAAACTCGTTTGTAATTGCATCAATATATCATGAATGGTTAATATAGATTTACTTTTTTCATATGAAAGCTGCGGATTCAAGATACGGATACCGGCAACTACCAGACAATACAAGGAACATAGGTGTACGGGACTGATGCTTTCCAGAGGGGCAGTTGAAAGTTTGTCCGACTTTTTATGGAGAATTGTAATGAAATAACCAGAAAATCTGTTCGAATTTTCTTGATTTTTCCTAGATTTGCCCGAATTTCCATGGTTTTTCAATGTTTTTTTGTTTGTTTTTTTTTGTTTGTTTGTTTTTTGGGGGGGAGGCAGTTGCCCCTCTCGAGTACGCCTATGAGACAGGGAGAATTCGACGTTGCGAGCAAATTAAGTCCCATTCGTTAGCCAGTCCGAAGTTAATGAGAAGCCTGGAACCGAGTGGTTTTTGTATTGCATAATTATGAGGAAATGAACTCAACCACTGGAAAGAGCAACTCAAAGTCAGTACTGTAGGCATACATGCAATATTTGACCACATTTGGACATAAATACAGTACGATTAATACTGAGCTTTAACGAATTACTGTGAAATGTATGGAGATTTGAGGTTTTAGGACGTCCGTCCCCAAATACAATGTATCTTAATATCTGAGTACCCAATTTCCCAAATTTTCCCATTTGTATTGATCTATAAAATTAATGTCGATAGCATGCCAAGCTGGGTTACCTTTTTTGCGATATGTAAAACTAACTCCGTAATTTGCGGATTGTCATTGTCATTGATCTTTTCAAATATATGTTATGATTGTGCACATTTATAGGTTATCTATTTGGAATTGCCAATTAGAAAACGCCACTAACGTTTTAGTTTTGCCGTATTCAATTAAAATATTTTAGCTTTGGCATTTAATTATTACCAGTCATTTATGTGTTTATAGTGATGTTATTGCAGTGGGTGGATTATAGAATTCAATAGTTACAACGCTAAACCAATACTCAATAGTGTCAATTGCTTTTGAAGTAGAAATTGAAACCAACTTCCTGCAAGTAGAAGGAGTTATATAAGAACCACTTCAGCCTGTCGCCAAGTCATATATGGCTCTTTTACTGATGAGAACTTCTTACTATAGATGAGTGTGGTAGTTTTTTCATCGAAAATGATTTTTACTTTTAAAATTATAAACATTTTTATGGTAATACGTTGTTTATCTGATTGCAAGAAAGTATGTGTGTACGTCATTAAATCTATTTTTGTAATGTACTTCTTTGTCTTCATTGTTGACATTGTATTATTGTCTTAGAAAGGAAGATCGAGAAAATTTTATTTTGATTGTTCACACCGAGCAATAGCTAAAATGTTTGCCTCCCACACTTTATTTGTTGACTATTTCATTGCTTTATACATGAGGCTATAGTTACGTACCCTACTATATATACTGTAATTATTCGGTACAGTCAAAGGCCGAATATGATAACTGGCTTCTCTTTAAGACCTTTAATGTTGGCTTTGACAAAGAACTTTTTTGACCGTTTTGGATGAAATTTGAATCGTAGGGGAATTCTTTGTCTGATTCCTCCAACTGGCGACGATGACGTATCTTGTACACCATATGTCTGCAGCAGTTCACTGGTCTGCAGACACCCCCAACATAAAACAATTTAAATATACTGTTCTAGCCTATTCTTGAATACTTACAAGTTTATACAAGTCCTCATATAATAACAATGAACAGTGAAAATTATATTATATACTATTCAATACCACTACATAGGTGGGCTAACGTGATATACAGTATACTGCATGTATCTGTGCCAAGTTATTACCTTTTATCTTTAACCTGACTTATTTATAAGTTTTATGTATCGCATTTTCGCTTAAAATACCGAATTTCGTAAGTAAAAACATGCAAGTTGTTACAGACCCGCCCCAAACAGCCAGATTGTTCCAACAAGCCGATTATATAAAGATGAAGGCACAGATGAGAGTCTCCCAAGCCCAAGTCTCCCAGGCCAAGGCCCAGCGCTCTTTTTTTGCAATGGGAACGGGAACAATGCCGACAAACTCATAAGCCTAAGGAACAAGAGAACATGGTAGTGAATGTGGGGGACAAGGCCAAGGGGGGACAAAGAAAAACTTTTTCAAGTTAACACAGAAACGCGCCCCCCTCCCCCGAGACCTTCAAAGATGATAACTCCACAAACCCAGTAACGGCAGCAACTTGGTGACATCTATGTACTGCCCTAGCGCTATAGCCTCCTCCGCAGGCATCTCTTAATCGTCGAGGACTTATATAATTTAGTTATTCAAATAACTGATTCTAAGTCACTGAACTATATAATAGAACTGTATATAGTTCACTGTTCTAACAAATTTGAACAAATCACTCTATCGCATTCCCATTAAGCCCCACGCTCCCCTGCCTCGTCCCCAGTCGCTTGCTATCAAATAATTAATTAGGAAAAGACGAAAATTAATGGGGGCGCGCGGACTTAGTTGCGGGCGTGCGCCTAAAGGCGTGCGTCTTTATCGGGCTTGCAGTGCACGCGCTGATCTATATATTACCGATATTTAAATTTGATCTATATCAGGGCGAAGGGAGAGAGGGCGTAGAAACGGCCATACATCGAGCGGACCCATCCGTGATGCGGGCTTCGCGGGGGGTAAGACGTTCTAATTGTAAACAAATAAGGCTACGCGTATATGACCCATCAGAAGGTATGCTGAAACTATTGCTTTATAAAATATTACTTGCGTAAAATTTATATGCTTTTGTTACTTTTAGCTACTATAAGAAACTTTATTTCGAGTGTTATTTTATTTCTTTACTCTGTTTAATTTGGTGTTTAAAAATGGCCGTCGAGATGTTGTAAGAGAGTGTTAGCGCGCACTGCTTCCTGATAAAAACCCAATGATTTCCAAAACCTAAATTATAATTTGTTATTAAGTTATGATGAAAACCTTTGCGTAGACAAAATTATAGAGTGATCAAATATGAGACACAAAGTTCGATGTCGAATTGACAGTTGAAATAGTACCAAACTCCAAGCTGAAATGTGCAACTTTATCGTGTATATTTTTGTCAATTTTGTTTACTGGCCTTTGTTAAATTCACTTGCAATGGCTCGACATAAGTTACAACATACAAACTGAGCAGAGCCCATGAAAAAGCAATCCATACCCCTACAGTCATTCAGCTTCCTTGCTATTTAGAAGTGCATGGTTGCCCATTAGTCGAAGAATTGCTATTGTATGCGCTTGTTTGCACTTCCTTTCCTAAAAAAAGTCTACAATATTAAGGCTAAATAGCAGAAAAATATGACCCAATAATCCATGCAATTAAAAATATCTATCAAATTAACTTCAAAAATCATGACCATATATCTTAATATCTATTCAGGCAACCCATAATTTAGTGACAGGTCTTGGCAAGGTGAAAGCTGAAAGGAACCCTTAAGATGGGTGTACTACAAAACTATATTGACTGAAGTTTTGGAAACATTTAACTAAATTTTGAAGGATTGACTTGCAAACTGTGATTCAGTATCATGGAATTTTACACTTCTGGAGAAGTTGTGGCTCTGTTAGTGCCATTTCTTTCATTGTTTATATATCTTGCTTTTAAACATTGCTCGCTTATAAAATCTTTCAATTCCTTAGGGCCTGTTTATATGATCCCGCCTAGATGGGACGGGACGTTTTCATCCCGCCAAGACAGGATACTCGCCTAGTGTTTATATGGACAAAATACATTGCCGGGATGAAACCATTCGGTGCTTGACGTCATATTTTTGTTGCAATAAAGGCATTTACGCATGCCCAAAAGGGAAAAATTCATTCCGCCTAACCGGGATGAAGTGTTTATATGGGAATTTTTCATCCCGGCTAGGCGGGATAAAGTGTTTTTATATGGGAATTTTTCATCTCGCTTAGGCAGGATCCCGGCATCTGTTGCCGAAATCCAGTCTAGGCGGGATAAGTGGCAGGATCATATAAACACTCTTTAGCATTTGTATTACAAGCGGGATCTCGGTAAGCATCCCGTCCCGCCTGGCCGGGATCATATAAACAGGCCCCTAATCTCATCCCATGATACTGAATCACAGTTTGTAAGGCCCCATTTACATGAGACCAGGATGAAACCAACCTGGAATGAAAATTGAAATTGCATGTCAACATGTTTACATGAGACCAGTATGAAAATCACAAAATTTTCAATTTATTCCCCTTGCCAGGCAATTTTCTTTTTTAGATGACTTTTGTTAGCATGTGTTGTTCACTTGTTCCAATGTCAACATTCATTCCAGTCTGAATTCATACTGGTCTGACTCAGTCGGCTTGGTCCAGCAGGCGGAATGACTTGAGACCTCATGTAAACATCTATTATATATAATCTAATGACCAAAACGAAATGGTCCCGGTTAATTGACTTCGTTCCAGTCTCATGTGAACTGGACCTAATAAAATCCTTCAAAAGTTGGCTAAATTTTTCCAAAACTTCAGTCAATATAGTTTTGTAGTACACCAATCCCAAGATCTGTCACTAAATTATGGGTTGATTGCCTGAATAGATATAATTCCCAAATCATGATTTTTGAAGTTAATTTGATAGATATTTTTAATTGCATGGATTATTGGGTCATATTTTTCTGCTATTTAGCCTTAATATTGTAGACTTTTTTCAGAAAAGGAAGTGCAAACAAGCGCATACAATAGCAATTCTTCTTCAACTAATGGGCAACAATTTCTAAATAGCAAGGAAGCTGAATGACTGTATGGGTATGGACTATGGATAGCTCTTTCATGGGCTCTGCTCAGTTTGTATGTTGTAACTTATGTCGAACCATTGCAAGTGAATTTAACAAAGCCAGCGAACAAATTGACAAAAATATACACGATTTAGTTGCACATTTCAGCTTGGAGTTTGGTACTATTTCAACTGTCAATTCGACCTCGAACTTTGAAAGGTTCAAAACCTATCTGTCTCATGTTTGCTCACTCTATAATTTCGTATACGCAAAGGTTTTCATCATAACTTAATAACAAATTATAATTTAGGTTTTGGAAATCATTGGGTTTTTATCAGGAAGCAGTGCGCTAACACTCTCGGACAACATTTCGACGGCCATTTTTAACCACCAAATTAAACAGAGTAGGCTATATAAATAAAATAACACCCGAAATAAAGTTTTTTATTACTTAAATCTTATCTTTAAGTTTCTTATAATAGCTGAAAGTAACAAAAACATATAAATTTTACACAAGTAATATTTTATAAAGTAATAGTTTCAGCATACCTTCTGATGGGTCATATACGCGTAGCCATATTTGTTTACAATTAGAACGTCTTACCCCCCGCGAAGCCCGCATCACGGATGGGTCCGCTCGATGTATGGCCGTTTCTACGCCCTCTCTCCCTTCGCCCTGGTTTCGACCTGATTTATTTGGAGGTTCGTATCTTTGGTTCAATATACGCTATGTAGATGAAATTACCACCGTTCGATTCAATACAAAAATATCTCCTAGTTTCTATCGGTAGTTTTAGTGAAATGTCAACACTATAGCGATTTATGACCTTTGAAAGTCAAGCGGGATTTTGTATATTAATATCAAATCACGCAATGTTTACACTATACTGATATATAAATATAAACTATTACTGATATATAAATATAAACTAGGCATACCTTTCGGCGAACATATCACTTCGGCTCCTTGGGACGCATCCTCTTTGTATTACTCTTGTTCGAAAGCGAATTCAAAACACTACTTAGAGTGTTATTTTTGAGCTTGTATCTTGAAAACATCATCTTTTATTATGGTATTTTCATTCCTGGTCTGATTGTGAACTAATTTCCAAACATCAGCGTGTGACAGGCGCGTGCGACTGTGCGAGTAAAAACCCGATATTTTGAAAAATTAAAATTAAATATTTCTACTGGCCGTATTCAAAAAAAATTTTCTAAACGAAAGCGCCTGAATACAAGGAGTATTTTACTTCTTTGACTGGTCGCGAATTCCGAAGAATTCAAGAAATATTCAAGTTTTTTCGATACGAAATACAGAATGTTTGGCCAAGCGGTGAGTAAAATATACGATTGTTTACTTTGTGTATTAAATGTTAAAAAATAGTACTTTTGACCATCCACAAACATGCAAGCACTAGTCAATGAGGTCAATCAATCATGCATTAAATAATGATTTAATTTTTAAAAAGACGTTTCTTGTTTAGCTTAAAATCACCTTTTGTTTCGATGTTTACACTTTGTCCCACTTTGCGATGCAAATCGTGCAGAGGCTTCGCGCCTTCCTTCGCCTTTCCCTTTGCCGCCTGCGCTCCTTCGTCCAGCGGCTACGCTCGTGTTCCAAGATCCGCCATGTAAAGTGTAGTGAAATGTATCTCGTCGTAATATTAAATCCTAAGAAAACTAAAGCCTCTGCGGAGGAGAGAGACGCAGTACTAAAATATATACGGTGCCTTACATGTAAAACTTCCGGCTTACATTTAGTACGCTACATTCTTCTGTACGCCGCCAGTTGGTCTGTACGCTTGAATTAAACTGCGCTTTAAAACCTTCAAAATAAAATATTTTGGGGCTTTTGGTCTCAAGAGAAAAGAGACGAATCCACTGGTACACGCCGAAAAAGAGAAAACCAACGATACCAAAGTTATCAAGGATCAAACCTACTGCATTTTTAATAATTGGTTTAATAATTTTGAGCGGTTTGTCAACAATACAATTTCACTAGCTGCCATGGCTTTCAAAGACAAACGCCATCAATCGCTGGGATACTGTTGTTTAGTAATACATTTGACATCCGTAAGTACAATTTCCTACGCTGAATCGAACGGTGGTATTTTTATTCTTATTGCGCCAATAGGAAATACAAATACAAGGACAAACGTATTGCGAGTGATTTGTCACTACAGTACGTACTGTGCGCAGGGGCGGATGCAGGGGGTGGCAAGCGTGGCTTGAGCCACGGGCAGATTTATGCGATCGTCATATTCTCTAACATGTCTATAAGGACGAAGCGATCGTTATTTATACATATAAACGCGTCCCAAACCTTTTAAAATTAAACAAAAAATATACTCCCATCGTTACATCTTACTGTTATTTGATTTGTAACAAAATCGCGAAATAAAAACGTGAATATCTCAAAAGATGTAATTCCCGAGCTGTAAAAGGTCCAAAACCTTGGGAAAACCCCTCAGAAACTCCTGTGGAGGAGGTAGGGAAAACCCCTCACTTGCTGAATGTTGAATGTTTGCTACGACGATAACCGAGAACTACTCGAAGTTGATCATTCTATTTTCGGAAAATGTTCGTAAAATGCGACTGCGATTTTGAGCAACGGTACGCGGTTCTGATGTTACTAAATATGGTAACTTCTTGCCACTTTGAGGCACGGTGCAGCGTGTCAAGCCAATCACAGGCCGAGATTTTATCATGTGAGACACGGTGAGCCTAGCCTCCTCCGCAGGCATCTCACTGAGGAATCGGGTGGTGAGAAAAAGTTTGGTGAGATGCCTGTCATAAATCGACACAAAAATTTACACTGCGCATACCGGCTCGCGCATGCAAATTTCGACAAACTCAAACTTAGGGGGAGTAGGAAGGGCTTGCGGCAAGCAGTGAAGAAATTTTTGTTTTCAACACGATGGCTTAAAAGACGAGTAAAACTATAAAATTAACGAATAATCCTTCTTTTTAACATTGTATATACGCAGGGAACTTTGAATAAGGAGCTGATAACGTTATCGTCACCCGAAACGGCGATTTAGTGGGATTATTTAGAGACAACGAGTGATTTTCCAGAGCAGTCAAATATTCACGTTGCCGTCGATTCATGTCAAGACAGGGTTTTAAGTGAAAGTTTATCGCTGATATATACATATTTCTACTCAAATTGTCGTCTACATTTTATATGATAATAAGCGGAAAGTGCAGTGATTTAGTCGAAACTATAACACGAAAAGGAACGAGCAAAAATTGTCAATATTTATTCAACTGTTGACATATCTGTGACTGTGGTAATATACTAATATGTACTTCTTGTCTTGTAACATTGTTTTAATACGCTTGTATGGAAGGAAAATCGTTAATAAAAGTTTTCTTATTGCGGAATACACTGTTCAATTTATCCCTTGGCCTTGGAAAAGGACAAAGTTTTCAAACTTGAGTGTCTCAGATGTGGCAAAAAATTATTAAACAGCAAACGCTTTCTTAATTAAGTCAATACTCAATAGCCCTGTTTTAACTTTTAATATATGGGTGTGAGGTGCCTAGACATAAGGGAAAGGACAACTGGAATTTAATAGGAATCTAATAGATTTCCAAGTGACGGTTTATGTGGTGCAACAGAATATAAAGACCTGTCTTAATAACATTTGGCTTGGATTTGTTAACCAATGGAGGCATTAATACATTCCATTTTGCTTGCCAAGTTCGCAGGCAAAATATTTGCATGGATAAAATCCATTTTGGAAGGCAAATTTCCCTGTAACAATCAGTCACTGAGGAAACGTCCCAGTGATAGCTAGTGTTTTGCTATTGTTAAATTACACAGCAACCACCCTGATAATAGCCTTCCAATGGTGGCTATATATTAACTGTAAGCTGTGACAAGTTTACAACAATGAAACAGAATACATTTGGTAAGCTTTAGATTAACTCATTGTCTGCACTCTCCCACTGAAGAGTAAAATTATCTGATGTTAGACAGAGTAAAAGCAGGCACGCCCCTGCCAGGGAAGAGACAAAGAGGGCTTGTTGTGTGTATAGGGGCATTATTGGGTCTTACGTGATATACATGCCAATCAAGAGTTACTATATTTTAAAGCAATATATGTCAAGAGCAATTTTATTTGAGCATGGACAAGGAAGATACATATAATTAGAGAATATGCCAGTGCCATAGCAAGCTCGATAATTGGGGGGGGGGGCTCATATTCATATATTCGTGTTCACAGACCATAAAAACAATCGATTTCAAAAGAAATTAATAACGCAGAACACGAGTATATGAATATGAGCCCCCCCCCCATTATCGAGCTTGCTACGGCACTATATGCAGACACACAAATTCCTGTATTTATCAAATCATGGATGTCAGTAAGTGTAACACAAGTAGGCATATACAGTACTATATTAGAAAGAGGTTGTCACATGCCAACTGCTTTTCACCACAGGGTTGGCAGGTCAGATGAATAATTAGGCCAAATCGTCATTAGTGCCATTTAGAAAACAAAGAAAAGAAAAGGCCTAGTGTGACTGTGTTTGGCCTAATTATTCAGCAAACCTACCAACCCTGTTTCACCAGGTTTAGCATATTTACATGATATTAAAGCCATTAAAGGGGTGAGGGGAGTTCAAATATTTAACTATTCACCTGAGTGAAGCCTAGTTCACAAATACTGTCATATGCTGGCAGGTTACCAGTTAAACCAAATAATTCACAAAAGAATGTATGCATCAATCTCAGGCATATTAAATAATAATATGGTAGGCATATGTAATGCAGGCTTTATAAGGTGCCAACAAAATTCTACAGTTAGTTTATATTTCCAAGTTGCAGTCACTTATTGAAATGGTTGCTTCAACAGAAAGATCTTTTCCTTTTATACGTCATTTCACTGAGCATGTTGCCAAATGCCTGATGATTTGACTATTGAAAAAGTATAGTAAAATATAAATCAGAATGGCAACACAAAATATTATTCCAGAAAACAATACAATTTAATATAATCCCTTTATTAAACAAATTATACCTTTCTTATCGTTCCATTCTTCGTTTTGCGTTCGAAATTATGCCAGATAATTTCCTCAAATTCAGAAATTGTAATTCCTCGGCTGAACAATTTATACATTTAATAATTGTAAACATTTGGCTGCTTTGAGCGAGCGATTCAGAATTTGCACGTCTTCTTATACCGCGAGGGACATTGCGATATATAATTCAGGATATATTAAATGCTTTCAATTGACCAATTAATTTTCGTATAACTTGAATATTTCCACGCATTATAAAACATTTTTAAAGTTTTTTAGTACGTGCAAGTTTCGCTCCTCGCCCGAAGATTTCAAACTGAATATATAATTAGGGTCAAAAGTCTACTTAGGGGGTGGGGTAACGTGACACGGCCACTAATATTTGAGATACGTCTATTTTGTTCGATTTATGGCAGGCCTCTCTCCCAGAAAATTTTTTTTCAAAACCCATTCGCAGGCTAAAACCCATAGAGAGGCCTGCGGAGGAGG